>CAWUHX010000569.1:0-47658 GCA_963922205.1 Romanomermis culicivorax
AGCAGTGGTATCAACGCAGAGTACTATGGCAGAAATACATTTGTATACACTGGATATAATTTTGTGCGTAAAGTGATCACATTCATTCAATTTCCGTGGTCGAAAACGCCTTCCACACAAAATGACGAAAATACGCTTGTTGACACCCAGGATAATTTTTTATGTTAAGTCGCCGCATTCATTGAATTCCCCGTGGTGCAAAACTCCTTGTCCCAAATTATTGTCAGAGGGTCAATTCCGTTTTACCAAACAAGTTAAACAGCGCACTTCTCGATAACCCAAATTGAATAAAAAAAATTAGGTCTAAAGCCACTGGTCAATGAACTAGCATTTTTATAGCAACCAACTCTGCATGATTCGCAAAAATTTCTCTTGATGTGATGGGGTTTCTGATATTTACCCATTGACAACCACAACTTTCAGCTAGATGACAAGATCCGAGTTCAAAAAATAGCATATGAACCGAAGAAGTTGAACAGTATCAACTGTCGCCTCCACATCAGTTCATAACTGAAACTAAATCGAAAGATCAAAATCAGAGCCATCTTGACTGGTGAATCAATATTATTTTAATGAAAACTGTGATTAGTCACATGACTTTTGATTTACATGCTTCTCAAATTACCTGTGACTTGCTCAATTTTCTTCCAATATTTCTTTTCTATCACTTTATCATCACAACTTTGAATTAGATCCAACTTAACCAGACCACAAAACAAGCTTAGCAGTGTCAATCACGTTTGATCACAACTCAAAATGGATTAGATGATAAAGTTCGAAGCTACGTTGATTGGTGAAAACAATAATTATTTTTATGCCAACCGGCAGTCGTCCCGTAATTTTTCGCATGCATGATTCACTGATGCGGGAACATATCTTCCTTCCACTTGATTACTGCAATCCCAAAATCCGAGTTCACAAGATGGTTAACCGCTAATGCTAACCAGTGTCTACACCCTTTAGAACCATTGTCAAAGGTTAAGACTGGATCGAAGGATCAAGGAATCAACTCGTTTATGGAAACTGGAACTGGTAGTCAAAGTTACGACTATAGCAGCACGTTCATCTTGGACTTACGAAAAGAAGAAAACTTCCAAGCCTTTAATCGAAAAAATTTTGAATTTTTCGATTGACGCTTTTATGATGATCAGGATGTTGTGCTTTTTCTTACTAATGATCAAATACTTTCTACGATGAAAGAAAATCAGCTGCAGAATCGCGAAATCTAGGTTGACTTTATTGATCTCCCAGAATGTCTATCGAAAGGAAACGCCTTGGAAAACTTGAAACTGAAACTGCATTGCATTGCTTTTTACGAGGATTACAGTATGCAGAATTCTTATCTGTAAGCATGATTCCTTTCGATGTATGCGACTCAACTTTAGGTTTCTGTTCGGATTCTGATTGAACATATTTGCAGGATCAGGATTCTTCAGAGTTGTGGAAGAATTTAGGCTTCACACATAGTTAGAACTGTGCTCACGCGATTAGAGTTTACGTTATGCAATTTTGTGAAAAAGTACAATGGATGGTACACAAAAGGTTCATACGCTTGATTGAAACTAAGTTTCGGTTCATAGGGAAACATGACCGTGAGATCATTCTTGTTATATTTTTCCGGGCTCCGAATAAGTCTCTCAGGTCCCAAATCGTAACACGTATAATATGCAATTTTCTTCCGTATTTTCATACCTGTTCCATTGGAAGAGAGAACAGGATCGAGTTTCAATCATCCATGTCACATGAAAATTTCCATATATTCATGTGCTAGGTGTATAATAGACTGGTGTAAAGCCTGGTTCATACTTCTGCGTGGCGAGCAAATTTACTCCGAGCATGCTCGGAGTTGGTCAATACTTTGAGAACAAATTTTTGGGCGGACGAATTTTATAACTGTTTTTTCTAATCGATTGGTGTGTGAGTTTGGTACCACAACCATGAAACTTCGCGTTTTTTGCATACCAATAATTGCCTGATCAAAAAAACAATCGAAGTCGATCGTCAGGGCGTCGTAGGAAAAAGGCGACGTCGCAGTGTGGTCAACATGCCACAATTTTTTCGGACTTGAGAAAATAAGGATGCAGAGCGATTTTTCTAACTTACTGCATATCGGGATCACGACTTGATGATTTACTTCGACGATAACATTCCAAAATTCGTCACGCACCCACAATGGATAAACCCTTGACTCTGAAAATTTTGAGTTATAGTTAGCAAAGTGCAGCAATCAGGCATTGCCTTGAAAAGTCCACAGTAAATCAAATTTTCTACGAAACGTCTGACTCAATTTGGCATAGTTTGATGGTAAGTAATAAACTATTCTATTTTGAAAAATTATAAATATTCTGATTAGATAATTATATAAAAGCATTTTTTTGTTTGTTATTGTATGGTAGCTTAAAATAAGTCAAAAGCTACAAATACTTCCCCTAATTCTGGAAAAATTTTCACGCATTTTTAAACACGATTCCTGAGAGATTCGACATCCTGCTCCACTGACCTGTGATAACCCGAAGTCAAAATTTTCATAGCTTCAGTACTTTAAGTATGGAATTTTTACATTTGTTTGCACTTTTTGGTTTATATATATGTTGCAAAATATCACAGCTCAGAAAAGATGTGACTGTGTAGCCTAATGCTCATCACATGCAGTAGAGCTTGCTTTACAATTTTTTAATGTTAAAAAAGACGTCAAAATAAAATGAGGAAATCACTTGTAGCTTTTTTTGGCATCTTCCATAGGATGCCACAGAATTTTTTCTCCATTCTTGTAGCCTGTAATGTAAAATCTTGTAATGTCCAACATATTTCGTTGAAATTTCGGTCAGATTTGTGCACCATTTTAGGAGCCGTAAGACATTCTGGATACAAAAACACTGTTTAGTGTTACTAAACATGCGATTAACGACTTGCAGGAAAAATTGAAAACGTTCAGATTAGATCAATGCTCAATCGATGCAGTGACTTTTGAGTTATTCCGATAAGTATTCCTTCATCTTCAGACCTATACAGCCCGTCGAGCGGTACAAGAATCTTCATGAAAACTTCAACAATACAGTACGAAGGCACGAGCTATAAAATAAGAAAAGGGCATCCGATGGGAAGATGCTCTATCATGAACAAAATTTTCCCAATTTTGATGGGTCATTTTCGAAACTTCAAGCTCCCTTAAAAACACTAATATGCGATAATTTACTGCGCATATTATACCGAAAGACTACTGTGTACATTACACTTATTCCCTCCTGTGCTAACTGAATATTGATTTATGGAATAAGATCACTCCAATCCTGAAATATCATTTGCCTAGCAAGATCCTGAAAAATGCCGAAAAAGTCATCAATTATAAAGCACAGTGTAGCCGCGTGAATTTCCTTTTCTAAGCTAAACCGATGATACCGTGGAACGCAGCACATGAAACTACCAAAAATATCTCATTTTGAGATTTTTTGAGAAGTCAAAAACTCTCAGAAATCGTGTATTAAACACTTTTATACATGGTGAGCCAAAAAAGACGACCAGTGCTGACTCCCATAACTTTCGAACAGATAAAGCTTTTTCAATGCGGATTTCTGCATTAGAATGCCCCGTTTATCTTTGCTATAAAAGCAAAATTTTATGCTACTAGCGTTTACGGTTACTGTACAAACATAAATTTAGTAAAAGTGGTCATTTCTCAAAAAGTAAAAATTGTGAAATCAAAGTAAAAGTTGTCCTATTATGAAAAAAGTTTTGTGAAGGTTTTTACGCAAAAAAATACTTCAAAAGTCACCCAGATTTATAAGTTACACGTAATTTAAAGTCATTAACTTCTTGTTTCAATATGGGGCAAAATTTCGCCAAAATCAAGGGCTTTTGTTTTGAAATTGGAAAAAATCCAAAATCAAAACAGAATCAATTCTGTCATTGACCAGATCGAAATAACGACTGAAATTATTGGTGTAATAGAATGCAGGACACGATAAAACGGTTCTCTTGTAGTTTACAGCTGTTTTATGGTTCTTATGATTAGATTTAGTGCACTTTTCTGTTCTAAAACATGTTGATTTTGTAAATTTTCGTCAATTTTTCAAAATTTATTTGCAGCAAAACCGACATTTAGTATTTTTAATTCTAGTCAGTCAATATACGAGCAATTGGACTGAAACTGCAGTTTTCATGCCAGATGTTTCATCTATCGACGGCTGGAAACCGCATTAAAAAAGCTTCACCCGTTTGAAAGCTATGAAAGTCAGTACCGGTCACTTTTTTGGCTCACATATTGAGTAGTTGGATATTTTACATTTGTAAGTCTCAGGAAATTTCACACAATTTCTGTAGTCAGTGAAATTTCCCCAACTGCTTGAGTGCAGTCAATCATAGGTGGCGCGATAGCGTCAACCTATAATATACTTGGCCCCCAAATTTCATGTCACCCCACCCTAGAGCCAAAGCGGTAAGAGCTAGAACCTTCGGGTTTTTTCATAATTTCATGCATAGGGGCAAACTATGGGATGCCTTTTGTTATTTCGCCTCTATCTGCAAGTGGTGCTCGGTGGGCCCCAAAAACATGCAAAAATGCACTTTTTGAGGCTACCCAGTTCCACCATGCCCAGCAATGAGTGTGCCACATCCGACCTCCATACTTCGGCCTAAGCATCTTGGGGGCGCAATCTCAAATGCGTTTTTTTATTTTTTTGAAATCCGAGAACCGCGACATTTGGCAATTTTGTTATATAAACTTAACGGATTCAAAAAAAATTTTTGCAGCATTATGCACTACGGTGCCCGAATTTTTTGCAGTTTCAATTGAACCGGTAGCCTTATTGGGATTTTCGGGGGTGTAAGGGTTTTCGATCATGGGGAATTCAATGGATGCGGTCACTTTAAACAAAAAATCATCATTAATGTGAATGAAGGTACTCCCGTGACTATTTGGAGGGAAGGGTTTTCGACTATTGGGAATTCGATGGACGCGGTCATTTTACACCAAAATTTATCCCGAGTGTAAACCAGCGTATTTTAGTAATTTTTGGTCGAAGGATTTTTTGACCATGGAGAATTCAATGAATGCAGTCACTTTACACAAAAAGATTATTGTGGGTGTAAATGAGCGACTTTGCCTTATTTTTTGGTGAAAGAGGTTTTCGACCATTGGGAATTCAATGGACGCGGGTCCCTTTATACAAAAATTATCTGGGGTATAAAATAGCGTATTTTTGTGATAATTTGGGACAAGGAGTTTTGCACCACGGGGAATTCAATGAATGCGGCGACTTAACATAAAAAATTATCCTGGGTGTCAACAAGCGTATTTTCGTCATTTTGTGTGGAAGGCGTTTTCGACCACGGAAATTGAATGAATGTGATCACTTTACGCACAAAATTATATCCAGTGTATACAAATGTATTTCTGCCATTTTTGGGGGAAGAGATTTCTGACCATGTTAAATTCAATGGACACAGTCACTTCACACAAAACAATTTCTGTGTGTAAACCGAGGTATTTCTACGGTTTTTACCAAAAGTGAGAATTCGTAGCATTAAGATAGTTTTTTTTGTTTCTCTGTGGCTGGTTTCATGGAGATGGTGAAGTTAAGTCCACTGGTGAAGTGTGGTCTTCTGGGTGAAGTTTTCGGAGTTCACTGGTGAAGTTCGAAATTTGAGTATCATGAAGCGGGTTAATTTAAGGTGAAACATCACTGGTGAAGTTTATAAACTTCACTGGTGAAGTGGAGTTTCATGAAGCTGGTGAGGAAGTTCACTGGTGGAGTTAAACTTCACTGAGGATGAAAAAATAAGAAAAAAAGCTACCCACGTTGTACCTGGTCAAGTTTGAACTTCACTGGTGAAGTTACACACAAAATATAGTCGAGCTTATAATCATAAGATAATCAATTTAACATGGATAAAGATCAACTAGAAAATATCATTTATGCAGGAAAAATCTGTTCTGCAAACTGATCACGAAAATGCAATCCTGATATATTGTTGTTATAACCAATTTCTACTAAATCTGCATAATCATTATCATGTGGAATTTCATCATCAAGTTGTGGCAATTTTCTTTTAATAGTAATGTTATGTAAAATTGCAAGTCAGCATGCTTGGTCTTAGCCGAACTTTGGCATGCAAGGAATGAAAATGTCTCTTTAACCAACCAATTGTTTGCTCGATCATTACAGGGGTCTTTTTTAAACTGGTGTTGTAACGAATTTAACTGTCTGTCAGTGGATTTTTGTATGGTGTTAACAAATAAGGTTTACAGCCATAGCTTTTATCACCAATTAATATTCCAGAATATTGTAAAGTTTCAAGCTTTGAATTTATTCCACTTTTATTAAATATTCTGACATCTGCAGCACTTCTTGGCCATTTTGCAACAATGTTAGTTATTTCGTCACTTCGCCTGCAAATAACTTGAACATTGATTGCATGATATCCTAGAAAAATGTGAATATGTAATTAATGTAATCTTAAAAACTTAAATTTTACCTTTTTGGCACATAAAACTTTGTGGATATGTTGATGATGCAAAAATTTATCTAGAGTTTTGTCAATATTGCCACTAACTTGAGGAAATCCAGCCATGTCGCAAAATTTATGTTGATGATCATTCAATTCCAGGCCAGTTGGATACTGCACAAATTGATTTAATCTTTGGCACAATGAAAAGCAAAATTTATTGACAATGCGGCTTGCTGTTGACTTGCTACAGCACACAGTGTGCCCAACCACTTGCAAAAATGAATTCGAAGCCAAGTACCGAAGAGCAATCAAGGCTTGCAAGTTTGCCGGTAAAGCTTTTGACTGATTAGTACTATGTTCCAAATGGCACTTAACTAGATCAGTAATTTCTAGCACCTAAAAGAAAAGGATAGGCGTATAAGTATGACTTACAAACTTTCTGAATGATAGTTTAAAAACTTACAGTAGCTCAATCAAATTGATATCTGACATAAATATCTGTATCATCTAAGGAATCAAATGGATTTGTATGGTCTTGAATTATCCTAAAACTGCGAAATGGCCGAAAATCAACATTTTCGTCCGATATTTCAGCAAGGATTTGGGCAGCCATAACCCTAAAATATGCCAATGGAAATAGAGTAACTGATAAGTGGATGAAACAGCAGAAAAATATTAAATATTGCATTATGCAGCAACGAAGAATACAAAAGAAATCAATAACCCATCAACAATATTTATTAAATCTGACACAATTCAATGCCTAATGTAACTGCATTAATGAAGCAATTCCATTAAAAATATCAAAACTAGGTGTAACAATCTGACAATGAGATGGGTCAGCATGAAGCTGAAAATGTAGACTTGCTGTTACGAAATAAGTTTCAAGCATCTGGTAAGCACTTGATGCTGCTAGATTTCATAAAATTTCCAACTCATATGCTTTTGTAGCTGCCTCATTCTTTTTTAATTCAGTGCATAGTACAATGGTCAAGCTCAAATGTATGGATTCTTCATCAGGCAGTGACCGTTTACTGCAGTTCACAGGCTTTTTCACAATGTCAAGATGATGTTTGAGATTCTCTAAGAAGTCCCTGCTCTTTTGGCTGAAAATAGGCATACTGGCAGAACATGGGGGCTGCACTATAATGTAGAATATATTGTAATTGTCTGATAAAAGTTCAAAGTTTTGCTTATACCTGACTCTTAGCTATTATCGCCTAATTGATCTTCATGATCATTAATTTTGTCCAATGCATGCTGAGATTTTATAGAAACTTCCGAATCAAGACCACCAGTAATACCAAGCACAGAAGGATTGTCTTGTCCAATGATTTTGAGCACTTTTTTATTGTCTTCAGTGATTCCTGGAGGTGGAGGACCATCACCAGTTTGTTGAAAACTCTCTTTGTACTTAGCTGCTGCACCTTTCGTATACGAACTTTTATACTTCCAATGATTTCGAATATTTTCTACTGATGGCTCAATGCCAAATTCAGATGTCAAAACTTAAGTGATCTAAGAAAATATTATGTTTAATTAAAGTTTTTAAAATACAAAAGCAGTCACTACTTTAAAAACTAAAATACCTTTTCCCAAGTGGCTCGCCGCTGCTTATTAGTATCAGCATTTTGATCAGTTCGATTTATAATTGGGTAGTTTTCTTCAACAAGTGAAAGCAACCGATCATATTGCTCAGCCGGAAAGTATAACATTTTTATTTTTCTCTTTTTGGAATCTATGGGATAGGAGGTTAATTTAAAAGAATAACAAGACTATCTGAAATAAATGTAAAACATGAATTTAGGCTAACAGTATCACAGCAAGAAAGTAGTAGTATACCAAGTACGAAGTGCTATGAAATTATCTATCAAAATAAGTTGCAAATCGCGATGACCATTTTTTTCCTCAAAGATTTTTTCCACATGAGAACTGGACCCAAAATTTTTTCCTCATTTTCCAAAAATTTTCCACATTTTAAAAAACGTTTATAATGTGCCTACGGATGCTTTTTTATGCATTTTAGGAGCATACTGAAGCATTTTGATGCTTTTGGATTCAGAAACCTGCAAAAATTAGGAAAAAATTGGAAAAATTCTGGTTATGTTAGTCGAAAAAAGCTGATAAAGAATATATTGGTGTTCTACAAGAGCAGAGAAAGCATTTTAATGACAGAATTTTCATGAATTTATCCCTTATTAATATTTCTGTGGTTCCAATTAGGTTTATCCAATTTTATTTGATTTTTGTCCCAGCATGGAGCACCAGAAAAATCTTTCAGTTTTTATATTCTAAAATGCTGGAAAATAAATCTCTCCAATGGATATTGGTGAATTCGGGAATAGAAGTTCTAAAATCACAGTCTAGAATGATGTCTTCAATTTCCATTTTCAATAAAACCAAAAGTTTATGTTAAAAAGGTTGGAAAAATTCCAAGCATCGATAGAAAAAATTGAGAGAATTGATGAAAAATTGTTTTTTTTTCAGTGAAATACTGACTGTTAACAATTAGAAAATGAGATGAGCTAACTTGATTGATAAAAACTGTTGATTATTAATTAGTACATGGAAGTAGATATGCTAACGGCTGTGCCTGATAGCAAATAATGATTATTATTTCCCTGACAGGCACGAAGCGCCACAAAATTTTGAGATTTTTACCTTCTAAAGTCCACCAAAACGCATTTTTCCGATTTTTAATTCCCCAAATTTTTTTCCACAATGAGAACCATACCCCAATTTTTTTTCCTCATTTTCAAATTTTTTTCCTCAAAAGACCCCATTTGAGGAAAAAACGGTGATTGCGATCCACCTGAAAAAACAATAAGAAGTTGTTTTTTTTCGACTGCAGTATGTGTGTTCGAATATTATAAAAGATTCCCCATGCTGATGAATTGCTAACTTCACCAGTGAAGTTCACTTTGATGAAACTTCACCAGTAGAGTTGCTGATGAAAACTTTGATGAAACTTCACCAATAGAGTTGCTGATGAAACTTTACGGTGAAGTTTTCAACTTCACTAGCTTCATGAAAGCCAAATTTTGACATTGGTGAAGTCTACCCAGAGGAAATGAAAAATTTCACCAGTGAACTTAACTTCACTGGTGAAGTTCCACCAGTTTACTGAAACTGGGACACCATTTCTGAGAGATTCTACCCTTTTTTACATAGGCCTATGATAAGTTGAAAATTAATCATACCTCAGAATGAGATATTTTGGGTAGTTTCGTGCCCTTAGTTTCATGGTACCATTCGTTTTGCTCGTAAACAAAAATTCGCATCACTACAATATGCCAAAGTTTGAAAATTGATGATTTTTTTGCATTTTTCAGTAGTCTTGCTAGGCAAGCGATATTGCGAGATCAGTTTGATCTTATTTGATGGATGAATATTCCTTTTGTAGGAGAGAGACGAAGCTCTCTTTTGATGTATTATTTACAGTAAATAATTGCATATTACACTTTTCCATAAAGTTTAAAGTGTCATAAATGAGCCGTCAAAATTGAGAAAATTTCGTTTATGGGCACTGCCAAGCACCTTCCCCTCAGAAGCCACAGAATTTTATTTCCCTAGATTGTAGCCCATCCATTTTTACTGTTTTAGTTAAATTTTAATCAAAACTTTTTTACCCTTTTGAGAGCTGCACTGCTCTGAAGAAGGCATACTTATGAAAATTTCATAGAAATCTATGCCAGGTGGTCCTTGTCTAGCCCTTGTGATGTGTTTATTACCTATACTGTAGAATTATCGAATAACTAACAGACTATAGTTTGATGTATTAATTGTTTCACAAGCGAATTTTTTATACTCTGCAAGAAAGTTTGAACAGTCAAAAATTAGAAGCAAAAGTGAAGAAAAATCTTGCTTATAGAAACTCCCAAGCACCTTCACCTACCATGCTGCCAAATTTTATCTTTTTATTCTTTCATTCATACATTCCTACAGTAGCTGTGAAAGCAGGATCGTGATTTGAAAACCCCTTGAGAAGCTACAGAGATCCACAGAAAGCAAAACCCTCAAAATAGCTCAAAAATCAATTATTTTCTTCATTTTTTTGCACTTAGCATTTTGCATATGTTAAAAATATTCATTCTCTATCTTGATACTAGAACCAGAGAATAAGTAGCTTAGGGAGAAAATTGGCTGAAAGTGATGTCAAAAGTTATATTCTGCTGGACCAGTTCTTCACTTTTTTGTTTAAAAACTATAAACAACCTATCCTTAAGCAAAAAATTGGACCAATAAAAAATATTTTGTTTTTAAAAATTTCTAGCACAATTGTTAGGTTCACTTATTGATGGAGATGAGGTGAATTTTCTGGCGTACTGGTCTATGGGGTATTTTTTCCTGGGGTTATATTAATTGCTGAATCTGTGAAGGCATGATCTGGTTATAATTATGTATATATGGAGATTCTTTCGATTGATAGAAAACAGGAATGATTCTTTTGCTTATGAGGGATGCTGATATTTTATTAAACACACTGTATGTTTTAGATTCAGTAATGCTCTTATTACTTGCCACTATTTTTATTTTGCCAGTGCTTTCTGACCTGTCTCCAGTTTGGATTAGTGAAATCAATTCGTGTTCTCCAAACTACCCCGAAACTGGCGAATTTATCGAATTGTGTTATGACAGTTCCCAGAAAGCACATAAATCCTTATATAATTACTATTTATTAATAATTAAGCTAGCTGAATGATCAGATTAAAGGCCGGGCATTATTTTATTCGCTAATTCATCCAGCTATCTTTTTTCTAGTTCATACTTTGTAATTGGTGATAGCACTATATCACCAGACATGCTGCTCCAGACTCCATATGCATACACAAAGTACAACATATACAATGATCGTCGAATTGAGGTGATTGAAAGTGGAAATAGCTTTCCCTTAGCCATTGCACTAGTTCAAACATGAGATGCAGCATTGATGAAACAGTTTTTTAAATTCGACCTTGGTGCCCTATTCCTTTGTTATACAAATTTTCTCTCGATGTACTTTCATCAATTGTTGTAGATGTGGTTGTTTTTGGTTGTTGAGCACCATATTCGTGGTGTGATTCATTTGACAAACTTTTCATGAAAACATGTAATTCATTGATTCCAAGTTCCCGAGGCTAACTTATGTCCCAACATCAATCCACTGCAGGTTGAAACACCCACACCTGGCTGCCTAAATGACTGTTCAGGAACAACGTTCTACATTGAGAGTCATTTCAACTTATCATCAACAAGCTTGCACATTGACAATCAAAACAGAGCCTTCAGTTGTTCAACAACTTTTGATCAAAAGAAGTTCCTGCATTTGCCCATGAAAGTGACAGTCAAAGAGCAGGATCAAACTATTCAGAACTTCCAGAATCATGCTATATTAGGTGAGTAAGTCTAAATATGTATGGTAAAAATTATGTTTGATGTATCCAAGACAAATACATATTTCTACTACATTTTTGGAAAAAAGCACAGATCCTGATAATTACCAATATCTAGAAAATGGTCATTAAGAGTACAAGCAAAGCATAGATGAATTCATTTTATTTCATTTAGATTATGAATAAACAGAAAATATTGTGTTGAACATCAAGTATAGTCAATTTTTTCAATTTTTCAGAAGCAGGACAAAATTTGAATGATCCAGTTTCTCAACAGCAAATGCAGAAGAGGCTTTGTATAAGAGAGGACACCCAATCATTTGAAACCACTACAAGTATACCATCATCAAATGTGGCAACAACACTTACAATTGGAAAATCAAGTGAAAGAAGCTACTTCAAACATTGTACCAGTTGAAGCATGTTTCATGGAATATAGTATACATAATCAGGGACCATGTGGTACTATCAATGATGAAGCTCTACTCCATCCACTGTTGGAATTAGAAAACACCATCATACCAGATTCATATCCCTATGCACCTGGAGTTGAAACAGAAGCGGAATTGATACTAGTAAGAGGAAATGCTGTATTTGATTTGATTGAACTGAGTTTGAGACAAACTTTTGTTTGTGGCAAACATTTGAAAGAACTTGGACAGAATGGAATTTTCAAAAGCTTAAGATGACATCAAGGAGGGACCATATTTACAGCTTGTGGTTTTCCACCACTACCAGGCATAAGGTCCCACTCTATGGCAACCAAAGATAATGATTGAGCTTACTTGTCTTGAGATCAATCTCAAGCCATTTTCGAAATGAAGAACAAATTGGTAGCAGTTGGAACACATAAGATCATTTTGACACAGTTGTGAAATATGAAAGGTAGCATTGTATCATTTTTCTACCACTATGCTGAATCCATCAGAATGTTGCCAGAGAACTTATAGCTGAGCACATTCTTGTAAGTTTAATTTATCAACTATATATTTTGCAGCATTATGTGACCCCTCTTCACACGTAACCTGACAATTGAGCGCCGGACAATTGAGCACCAACAATTGAGCGCCGACAACTGAGCGCCAGACAACTGAGCACCGTGACAACTGAGCGCCGACAACTGAGCGCGGACAACTGAGCGCCGAGACAACTGAGCGCCAGACGACTGAGCGCCAGATAACTGAGCACCGACAACTGAGCGCCGACAACTGACCGCCGACTATTTAATGTCAGATAAATAACCCAATCAGTTTGAAGTAACTATTTTGCATTTAGGCTTAGGCTTAGGCTTAGGCTTAGGCTTAGGCTTAGGCTTAGGCTTAGGCTTAGGCTTAGGCTTAGGCTTAGGCTTAGGCTTAGGCTTAGGCTTAGGCTTAAGCTTAGGCTTAGGCTTAGGCTTAAGCTTAGACTCAGGCTTAGGCTTAGGCTTAGGCTTGGGCTTAGGCTTAGGCTTAGGCTTAGGCTTAGGCTTAGGCTTAGGCTTAGGCTTAGGCTTAGGCTTAGGCTTAGGCTTAGGCTTAGGCTTAGGCTTAGGCTTAGGCTTAGGCTTAGGCTTAGGCTTAGGCTTAGGCTTAGGCTTAGGCTTAGGCTTAGGCTTAGGCTTAGGCTTGGGCTGGGGCTTAGGCTTGGGCTTAGGCTTAGGGACTTAAGCTTAGGGGCATAGGCTTAGGGGCTCAGGCTTAGGCTTACGCTTCATCATATGAATCAAAAATGACCATATTTGTTTGATTCATAATATTAGACGTTTGGATATATATACATTACGGTAGATAATCACCGAAATGCTAGTATTCCGTAGACCTCAGTAAATGAAAAAAACGCTCAATTATAATGCATTAAATAGTCGGCGCTCAGTTCTCGGCACTCAAATGTCTGGCGCTCAGTTGTCAGCACTCAAATGTCTGGCGCTCAGTTGTCACGGCGCTCAATTGTCACGGGGCTCAGTTGTCTGGCGCTCAGTTGTCGGTGCTCAATTGTCGGCGCTCAATTGTCCGGCGCTCAGTTGTCAGCACTCAATTGTCGGCGCTCAATTGTCCGGCGCTCAATTGTCGGTGCACCCTCTTCACGATATTTTGTATAATTGTGAATGTTCAAGAATATAAGGGGTCAAAATTCCTCAGTTATGGCATAAGTTGTCTATGGAAAATTGATCTTTATTGCTGTGATCTAGCTTTACTAAGCTTTACTAGTTTTACCACACCACTTGAAGTAGTAGTTTTGACTTGATCCAGTTACATGAGCTCCAGAACAAAATTGACACAAAATTTCTGTATAAAATTTTGAATCTAGTTTCAACCAACATTCATGCTATTGTCATGCAGAAATTCATTCTCTCAACAGACCCTAAGTTGTGTGATATTTTTTCATTTTTAGAGAGATAAAGGATATTGCCTTTGTCTATCTCTGATGAAAATATTGGCTGAATTACCCAGTTTGAAGAAGACATCTGTGTGCTCAAAAAGTGATGAAAGTTTTTATTTTACCAGTGATGCATATGAAACACTTTCATCTTCATAAGGATTTACTGTGGGGATTGTAAAGAAGCATATTGCTGCCATTGATAAAGAGGCTAAAATATCAAACATTCACTTCACCAATAAATTTCACCATCTTTCTGAGGCTACAAAACTCAGATACTCTGCAGCAGCAGCTTCATTTATGAGGCTAGTATTTCCATCCATAGCCTCTGATGCAGCCAGTGAATTGCAAAAGTATGTCTGTAAAGAACATACTTCAACTTTGCTACAAAGAGAAAATTATAAGCTATCAAGAATAATGGAAACAATTGCAGAATTCTTCCTCAATGGCCAGTCACCATCTATCAGAAAGCATTGCCTAGAAATGGTGACACTTTATGTTTCTTTTGGTGAAATCCAAATGTATTTACCTGGTGTAAGTATACACAATTACAGAACATCCAGGTTTTTGGCAAGGAAGTATGGAAGTGGTACACTAACAAAGCCTGAAGTACAGCCAATCGGATATGAACCACAGAAAGTCAACAGCTTCATTTCCTTCATTTCCTCACCCCATATTATGTCGGAGTTGGCATTTGGAACTTCAACTGCTACACTTTCATCTGGTGAAAAAGTTGATATTCCAAAAATGATAGGAAGCATGATCAATAAAAGAATTGTAATGTTATACAAAAAATTCCTTGAGGGGGGTAATGAAGATCATTTAATGATGAGCTGCAGTGCTTTACTGTGAATCCTGGGCTTTTGCACTGCTCCTACGAGGAAGTCTATGTATGGCTTAGATTGTATCACCTTTTGGGGAACTGAATCAATTGACAGGCTCATCAAGATGAGCACGACTTTTGGAGCACCACTTGGCAATGAATGGATCTCAAGCATTGTAGTCAAATTAAAAGATGCAAAGTTTTACCTCAAAGGTGACTATGGTTTATACATCAAACAAAGTTCACGTATCGCCAAACATTGTTTTTTGTTTGCCCTGAGTGATCCAACGGATAAGGACTTACAGAGATTATGTGATGATCACAACTATGATCTGCAATGTGACAACTGTCAACAAATTGATGTTGTCATTGAAGAAATTCAACTGAAGCTAAATGATATGGCTTTCAGTAATCATTTGGACAGAGTAGAAAATGAATACTTAACTCAAGAAGATGCAAAGAATGTACTGGAATGGCAAAAACATCAATTGTGATCTGTGCATCAGGATCTAGCTCGAACAGAAATCATTGGGAATCTAAAAAATAATGAAGTATATGTCCAAGTCAATTGAGCCATGAAGTGGCTGCCAGCAAGTGGTCGAGAAGATCAGGTTTCTTGGTTAGGAAAACAAGGAATACCCTGGCATATAAGTTATGTTCTTATGTCAGTAGATGGACAGCTCCAGTACCGCATTTACATACATGTCTTTGACCCTATGAAGCAGGACAGATATGCAGTTCTTGGAATAGTTATGGACCAACTAAAGTGAATTCGATTTGAAAAGTCATTCATCAACACAGCCTTCTATGGATAAGACAATGCAGCCTGTTTTCATTGTGCTTCAACTCTGCTTGCCTTGCCAGTTATTTCCAAACTGACTGGTATTAAAACGCAGTGATGGGATTTCACTGAACCACAGCATAGCAAGGGTGCTTGTGATTGAATAGCAGCATTAATAAAATGTCTGGTACACTTGTATGTTGATAAAAATAACAAATGCACAAATGCAGAAGAATTTGTGAGGTGTGCATCTTCTTATCAGGGTACCAAAGGCACTTCATTGATCTATAGCAAATTAACAACATCAAATGCTGTGCTTCAGAATTTGCCTGGTGTAAATTCATATTCAAACTTTTTTGTTTGAGTTGGATGCTATACGTGCTTGGCCTGCTTATAAAATTGGCACTGAAAAGATTGTATCCGTTAATACGGAGAACAAGAGAACCATTGTCCCATCACTGGTAACACTGCTTGTGTATCATGAAAATCAGCTTGCTACATCAGCCATGCTAGGAAGCAATTTTTGGATTGAACTGAAGATACCATCAAAAGATACACTACAGAAACGCAACATGGAAATACGAGAGGATGAAGATGCTATGGAACTAGCCCAGGCTGCTTTAAGCCAAGACAATATGTTCAGTTGTCCAGAAGAAGGTTGTATTATGTCGTTTGCAAGGCATGGAAACCTGCTACACCATTTTCTAGCAGACTGACATCAGTTGGCACCTCAGCATGTTAGCCTCAAGGATGCTACAATACAAAGCTACAGTGACCATCTCGAATCAGTTAGATTAACACCTGAAATGCCTGAGATGCAAGATGCATTGCAAGGATTCTATGAATATGAAATATCTGAACCAATGACCGAAGGATGGGCATTGAGGAAGAGTCGCCCTTGTTATCCATTAAGACCAAATCAAAGATACTTTTTCCTGTCAAAGTTTGAAGATGACATTCCTAGAGGACAGAAATTTGATTCCAACATTAATGCTCAAGAGATGCGACATGATAATATTTTTAGCAAAGATGATTTCCTGACGCCCCAGCAGATACAAAGTTTCTGGTCTCGAGAGGCAGCCCCCTACATAATGACATTGATACTTATTATGTTGAAGAAAATGTGAATGGAGTGTGTGAAGATGAAGATGCATTGGAAGACCCTGCATTCTATGATTCTCATTTAGAGTTTGAAAGTGATTTGCTGGATAGTGACAATTTTGATAAGTAATCACACATTGGCAAGAAATATAAACAGGTTTTCCTTAAAACTGTTGGTCTTAGGGGAAGTAATTGATAATCTCAGAATAATGGCTCACGGTTTTCTTCGTCAATAAGTGGCAGTGATCACATATCCTATAGTGCAGGATCACATGATCTTTAGTAATGACATATAAATCTGGACATTTTTATGATGCCAATGTGTGTAAAAATGCTCATGCTTATAATTTATCCACATTTAAAAAAATACTACCAATTCAAGGTTTTATTTATTATATATACTATTTATGTGATGCCTGATTCAGCATACTTTGATTATTTATGAAAGTAGATGATGCATTTTCTATAGAAATATTTCAAAATTTTCAAAATCTTTTCCATCCTCCTAGTGGCCACCTGGCAAATACAAAGATTTCTATGAAATTTACATAAGTATGCCTTCTTCATGTCAGAGGGTCAATTCCTCTGACCTTTGGTCCTCTATTCTTTAGATTTTTATTTTCTAAAGTTTCTTTGTTGTTAAAGAGGGTCCAATTTTTATTAAGTAAACCAACCGACAAAACGGTTTGTGTCACACATTTTTTGCCCTAAAACAAACAAATGGGTAGCGCGAAAGTTTTGCATACAACAGGCATGTTGATGTTAGGCATGCCGCCGTGCATTTTTTCATTGTTGCAAAATTATTATTTTGGAAAACGTCTTCCTTTTTGCGCTCTTATCGTCCTGTTTGGTTCACTGGATGTTTCCATTTTCGTGGTGACTAGGAAAGGAGTGCGGGCGTTCTCGCCGATTACGATTATTTTGTTTTGTTATTTTTTACGTCGCATGGTATTACATTTGAGTGCCGACACGGCCTGAGGATTTTACGATACCCATTTGGACCAAGAGGCTTAGTGAGTTGTTGTTTAGAGACTGGTAGATCCGTCTCATCTTTTGAGGAGTTTCAGCTTAGGCCGCGTGTTGAGATATCCTAAAGTCCCTGTGGCTCTGTGCGCAGGGACAAAGAAAAAGGATCTGCAAGGCAGGGAGTAGTTTGGCGGTGGGTTTCACGTGTTTGGCAGTTTGCATATTCGTTTTCTACTGACCCTCACTGTTTTATTTCATTGCACTTTTCGTTTTGCTCATAATAAATCTCTTCGTACACACAGTCTCAACTAGTTACAGTAGGAGCACAGTTAGTATCGGGTTAGCGTCAGGGGCTGTACCAGATTGGATCTCCCAAGAACCGCAGCTAGGTAGCCGAGGGCATACGAGCACCCAATACAACATTGGTGACTTGTACAGCTACAAAGGTAAATTATGAAGAAATTATCGAAACGGAAATTAGCCATCCGGAAACAGCCCGGAAGATGACGGAAAGTAACATTATCGCAAACCGAATTGGCCAAAGAAGATCATGCCAAACGAATGGCAAACACGGAAGCAACAATTGAGCAAGTAGCAAAGAAATTCGCGAATTTACCCCATGATAGCGATAGAGATCAAACTATTGATGCAGAGATATATGATTATGGGGATCAGGGGATACAAACGTCCTCAGATTCAGTATCATTGTTTGAGAAAATCAGTGTACCTCCGGAAAGGAATGTGGTATCATTTTATAATCCAAGACATACGCCGACAATACCAAAGATTAACCCAATGATAGATATCGAAGCAAAACTGAAGAACAAAACGGAAAGGATAACGAGTGGAAATATACAGGATGTGGCCACTTTAGCCATCCTGGAATCCATGCAAAGAGCCGTTGACAAATCAACTAATGCCGTTAATGTAGAAAGAACAAAGACGGCGTTACGAGAACAAGAAATATTGGAGCAGCTCAGGCGAGAAAGAGTGGAACGCAAATTGTGGGAAGAAAAGTTCCAGGAGCAAGAACAACAAAATTCCAGAAAAATAATGGAAGAAGTGGAAAAGCAAATGCGAGAATTGATGAAGAAAATGGATAAGAAACCCGACGAAAGAATATCGAATCCTGGAGATATGGAAATACTTCCGTCTGAACTGGTCAAGGACCATTTAGACAGGAGTTTGGAAAGAAAAGTAAATTGGTTCAAAAACCATTTTGCTCAGGCCCAGGCTCAAGGTGCCCAACATCGAAATATTGAAGATGATATACCAAAGACATCATGGAATACTGGAACGGAACAAGCTACAGTAGCAGGCATTACTCGAAATCAGCAAGAGTATGGAGGATATTACGAAGATCCGGAAAAGAGAATGAAGATAATTCTGAGTCGAATGAAAAATAAAGAAATATCTGATCAAATGGAAGCCGCAGAAATACTCAATTTTTTCACATGTTTGGAAAGCACATTCAAGCCTGAAGACACAGAAGACCTAAGAATTGAAGTACTCTGGCGTTGCTGCGATTTTGAAACTTGGACATATGTGGATAAGAATGGCAGCTATGAAGAAGGAAAAGCAAGCGTAATTAGAATGATTGCCCCCAAAATGGACACTCCTGCACTCAGAAGGGAGCTAGATGATATGAAAAAGCGAAAAGAGGAATCTATGAAAGATTTTTTGTGACGAATAAAGACTTATGTCCATTTATTAAATTACGAAAAAAGGGAAAATGAAAGAAATCGAATTGTTATCGAAACATATTTTGACAAAGCTCCAGTCTACGTCCAAACTCGAATGGAGGGTCAACTTCGCGAATTAAAAAATATCGCCTCTTTGGCAGAATTCCTAAATAAGTTGAAAGCCGATATGATGGCCTGGAAAGAGTTCAGTGAGGATCAGGAAGACGGTGAAGATGATCGGTTGAATCGAGTCTATGAAAATAAAAGATTTAATAATCTACAAATTCGTCAGCAGGATAGCAGTACTAGCCAACCGCAGCACATTCTACGGCCTCAGCAAATTTTTCCACCGCCACCAGCATTTCAAGCCCTTTTGTCTCACCAAGATATTATGAAAATGGTCAACGATGCGATCATGAATCAGGGCCCTCCAGCTCTTAATCATTGGGGAGTCAATAGTAATCCTAATAATGTACCATACAATAATTTACCTGAGCGAGTTTTGGGAAATCCATATCCTCAGCGGTATTGTTCATACCATAAATCCAATTGCCATTCATCCAAAAATTGTTTTATTCTTCACCCCGAATTAATTCAACCAACCGACCAGATGAGGCCGTGGAATCATAGGAACAATCTATATAATCGAAATTTCGACCATTGCGGTGGCTTTGTAAATTGTGGACGAGCTGGATTCGCTGATGTCCGCCAATGGGTGCTATACCATAATAATAATAAGGAACGAAATCCAAATGTTGCATATTATTATCGTCAAAATAATGTCCCGCAGCCACTGCCAAATATCATACCGTCAACATCATCGCAACCGACAAATAATCCTACGAATAATTCTATAAACGTCATAAATTCTCAGGAGGCTAAAAAACAAGATAAACCCGAAATTATAGCCCTGGATGGAGTTCTAATAGAAAATTATGACTTAAATTTGGCAAATGTTATCAATTCTACTTCAGAAGCGAAACCTAGACTCGCCAATGATAACAAACATCTATTTTTGGAAAACTTTCGTAAATGCCAACCGTTATTAATTCCCGTTAAAATACGTGGAGAAGAATTTAAAGCCCTAATTGATACGGGAGCACAATCCAGCTTTATGAGGACAGATACAGCATCAAGACTACTGAATACACCAAAGACAAAATTTCCTATCTTAAATTCAGTAGTAACAGCTGTAGGAAAACATGTAACAACGTATGGTCCTACATTTATATACATCGGAACCGGTTTTGGAAATTTACTTGCCAGATTTGCATTACTAGATAACCTAAAGGAAGGTATTATATTGGGTCTAGATTTTCTAACCCGTCCTAGTATACAGGCGTCTATTGATTTTCGAAAAGGCCACATATGCCTAGCGAATGTAGAAAGACAAATTATTAGTGAAACAATATTCGAGGATGCTCAAATACCATCGGGGCTGCCAATTCCAACAAATCGGATGGTCTTGGATTATGTACCTCCGCAGGATGAAGTTAGGGACAAAGATCTACCTGAACTGGAAACGGATGATGAACAAGAACAAGTTATGTGAATTACTGAAATGGAAGAGGAAACTTTTATTTGGACAAAAAACGGGACATATATTCCCCCAAATACCACTTCTTCTGTGCAAGCTGTGGTATGGCCACAGAAGAATTGGACAAAGGGTCCTATAGTGGTAGAAGAAATGGGGAAGGATACATTATTCGACGTTGACGCCTCAATTGTGGATGCTAAAGACAACAATTTCCGAATTCTACTTATAAATGAAACGAATAAAGGGATAAAGCTGCCTAGTAACGAGCTAATAGCGAAATCCAAAACGAAATTCCTGGGGCCAGAATTCGAGGAAAAAATCCATCAACTTCAAACAGAACCTCGAATTCAACAGCAGAGTGAACCGGAATTTATCAAAGTCGCGACGCAACTGGTAAAGGAAGCAAGTATCGACAGAGAAGGGCAACAGCAACTTATGAATGTCCTACTCAAACATTGGCATGCATTCAGTATGAAAAGTGACCCTTTAACGGTGACCCACGAAGCCGAGCACAAAATCGATACAGGAAATGCGTTGCCAGTCCAAAAACACTACTGGAGAGCCCCATCATGCAAAGAGATATCATCCGTGAACATTTGAAAGATATGATGGAAAAAGGTGTCATTGAGCCCTCTAGAAGCCCTTGGGCTGCACCATTGTTTTTAGTAGGCAAAAAAGATGGCACTTGGAGACCAGTAGTCGATTATAGAGGAATCAACTAAGTGACTAAAGACGATAAATTTCTGATACCACGAATCGACGATTATTTAGATGCGTTGGGAGGCGCACGATATTTTTCGACTTTGGATTTAAAGTCTGGTTACTGGCAGGTACCAATGCATCCCGAATCGAAAGAAAAGACAGCATTTATATGTCAAGAAGGACTTTTTCAATTCAAAGTAATGCCATTTGGGTTAAAATATGCTCCCGCAGAATTTCAGCATCTCATGGAGCGAATTCTATATCCTTACGTATGGAAAATATGTTTGGTATATATCGATGATGTAATAATTTTTTCGAGAACTATCGAGGAGCATTTAGAAAACTTAGAAACCATATTTCGATGTCCGACTAATGCAAACCTTACATTGAAACCTGACAAATGTTCCTTTATGCCAGCCAGTGTAAAATTTTTAGGCCACATATTGGACAAAAATGGAATGTCAGTGAATCCACAAAAAATAGAGGCAGTTAAAATTTTGAAGTACCTAAATCCATCAAGCAGCTACAGAAGTTCTTGGGATTAGTACAATGGTCTAAACGTTTCATCCAGAATTTAGCTTTCATCGCCCAACCCTTATTTAAAGCCCTTGTAAAGAAAAACTGGAAGGAGAAATTTGAACTTTCAGAAGAACAACTAACAGCTTTTGAAGGTGTAAAAAACGCCCTAATGAGGGCACCCTTCCTTCGGTACCCAGTATTTGACAGATCGGCGAAATTTGTAATCCAAACTGATGCCTCGGGGACAGCGATAGGTGCGATTTTGTACCAGGAAACAGAAAGTGATCGCTGGACAATAGCTTATTCAAGTAGAGTTTTAAACGATGCAGAAACAAGATATTCAACAATGGAAAGAGAGTGTTTAGCCGTAGTCTACGGGTTCAAGCAATATCGACATTAGGTTATGGGGTTTAGGGTCACAATTAGAACAGACCATAAACCCCTTACGTGGCTCTCCGCAGAAAAACAACAGAATCAAAGATTGCTGAAATGGGCCTTATATCTCGGACAATTTAACTACACATTTGAATATGTAGCGGGACGTGAAAATGCCTTCGCAGATTTTTTATCAAGATCGGAGGAGAAAGAGAAGATTCGAAACAAAAAACAAGAAAGTTACGAAGAAAAAGTGGACGAAAAAGCAAAGACGGAAGCCCAATGCATGGCAGTAATGCGAGCCATGACAAGGCAAATGCTTGAACCCCAGACTCAAGAAACATTCATTGATCCCCCACCACCGATGCAAAAGGAAATAGATCAAATACCGGAGGAATCGAAAAGAGAAGCCGAACTATTTTCCCTCGACCTGGTAAGAAAACAACAACAAATGGATTAAAAATTAGCCGATATTTTCAAGAATATTGCAGAAAATAGCTCAAGAAAGTACTTCAACAGTTTTCATCTGGAAAATGATATATTGTATCGAGAAAATATCCACCGGAAAAATCAGCTGGTGATCCCTACAAAACTTAGATACCTGGTTTTGCACCAATATCATGGTAACACATTAATGGGACACCAAGGTATAGATCGAATCATTGCCGCAATCGGAAGTAAATTTTGGTGGTCAAATATGGAGGACGATATCATCAAATGGATAAAATCCTGCCTCATATGCCAACTATGCCACCCCATAACAAACCCAGTTCAACCGTTGAACCCTATACCCGTATCCTACCCGTGGGAAAAAGTAGCTACAAATGTGGTCAGCATTTCGCCTCTATGGGAAAAAAGACCCTATGTAATCGTATTTATGGATTATTTCACCAAGTGGGTCGAAGCCAAATGTATACCAGACCAAAAGGCCGACACTATAGTGAAAGCGTTCATGGAAAAAGTTATCTACACCCACGGAACACCGAAACATCTGCTGAGCGATCAGGGCTCAGCATATATGTCTCAATTAATGACGGACATTTGCGACCTTCTAAAAATCAAGAAAATAAACACGACACCATACCACCCGCAATGCAATGGTATGGTGGAAAGATTTAACAGAACCCTAATTGAACAAATTAGGAGGGTGGCGATAACCGACCCAGATGATTGGCCTCATTATCTGGAGCAAATTTTATTTGCCTATCAGGTTACGCCCCATACAACAACGAAAAACTCGCCACATAGTCTGTTGTATGGCCATGAGGCGAGATTCCAGGTGGACAACAACATTGCAAGGCCGATAATTGTGCAAAATAACTACGATACGTATAAATACATGTTAACGGAACATCTCCTTAACACGTATAAATCCATAAACAAAAATCACAAAAAAGCAGCAGCCGAACGAAAATTACAGTATGACAAGAAGGCTCGCAAAAAGACATTCCAAATAGGTGAACTTGTGCTCTATCAAAAGGGAATTATAAAAGGGAAAGCTGATACAACGAATGACAGACCTTACAAGGTGATAGAGACACAGAATTTAGATAAAAATGTCATAAAAATACGCCAGGCCAGAAAACTAGATTCATGTGTACAGATAGTCTCAATTAATCGCGTAATGCCTTTGTTATGCGAACACCTGAATTTTACTGTAGCTCATAATTCCTTTCTATCATTGTATTTTTGTGTTTTGTTCAAATTTTGTTTTACGTTGTGTTCCTTTTTACCAATGTCTTATGTATTATATTTTTCCCTTTTCTTGCAATTTTTTAATCATACCAACTTATTTTTGGTAATTTTTATGGTAGTTTTAGGCGCAGGTCAAAGAATAAGCCCAATTTTCAGAACTTATTGTAAAAACAATATCTTTTCACATGCTTGGTGTGATAGATAGAAAATTTCCATTAATCCGTACGTTGGTAATAATTTTATTGCAAAAGTTTCACCCCATGATGGAGCCGATTTTCGAAATAGGATTCGTGAATTTTAATTTTTACAGAACAATTGTTAACTGGTGAATAGCGGAATTTGAAGTATTCATTTGGTGTGAAATCCTATGATGTCCAAGATGGCAAAAATCTCATCCGGCTGCAAGAATGGCGATATAATATTAATTTCGTATTGAGCGGACAAAGAATTCAAAGAGAACGTAATTATAGAAAATGTGACTCTAAATTGGCTGGCCAGCAATTTATTCGCCAAGGATTTTGGATGTTCGAGAGCCTGATCAACTCTCTTATAGCCAAATTTATTCTTGTGCGTCGGAGTCGTTTCGTGTGTATTATTGGAAATTATTAGTTCGAGAACCATATTTTTATGTTGTAATATTTGCCGCTTAGTACAACCTATCGATAGTTTGGAATTATTCAAAGGTGTTCTTTGGCCGACCTTGAATGGTTACTGAGGAGCATTATGTTCTGGATAATAACGTTTTGCCATTTCGTCAACGATTTTGTCGATGCACATTGTTGCAGCCAGGAATGTAGTATTTGCCGCTGAATTATCGTGGACTTGGGAAGGTAAGCATTGATAATTTAAACCACATTCTTTTTTCAGAGATGATGTATCACTTCAAAAAGTTCCCCCACAGAGTCAGTTTCGAAGAAATTGGTTTCCTGGTACAACAATAGTCCTCAAAGTATGAAAATTCGAACGATATTTGCCCCATGGAACTGGAAGGAAGAATTACAACATCCATGGTGTGGCAATCACCAGCGATGGTGAAAGTAAATATATTTTTGTAAATTCTTGACCTCGCTCTTTGTGAGGTCAGGGTAAAAATGTTGTGTGCAAAAAATCTTTCTCAATGTAATTTTTCTAAATTCTGATTTCAAAGTTTTTCTACGTCTATGCCTTGCAATATTGTATCTCCGGGATTTGTGCCTTAAAACTTGCCTCCTTCCTTTAATCTCATTAATTTGTTTTGTGTTTTCTCTTCTGCATTTTTTTCCCCGTTACGGATAAACCTGTACAAAGTTAAATTTGTTTTTTTTCTCTCTCATCTTCGTCTTTTGGGTAGTCCGTATAGACCATTGTAGAAATTCTTGTATCCTCGTAAATTTTCGGTTTCTTTTTTGCTTTTCCGAAATTGCCCACCAGATAACATCATGCATGCGCTAGGCAGCTTCACGCTACCATTTCTAAATCTTTTTTCTTATCTTTTTCAATCCACATACATTTTCATTCAAAACCTTTTTGTGGCACAAACTGTGTTGTGGGTTTAAGTTTACCTTTTAATAACGCAGACCCACTTTAACAACAAATACCATATACGTTTTGGTTCAAAATCTAGACAGCCAAAGGCCCAGAGGATTCGATCTTCGGGCATCCTTTCTCCGTGGGGGAAGATAATACCAAAGGCATTTGGGGGGCCAGTGTCCGGCCAAGGGGCCAGTGGAGTAGCGGTGGTGAAAAAATACGAAGTCTAGCGGGCTCACCACTCACCAATCAACCCCCCTCCGGGGAGGACGGAGACGAACGCCAAAATCGAGGATGGAGGCGCCCCCGATACGATACACATCGACAGCAGTGGGGAGCAGCCCACAACCAAAAATGGGCACCGCGGGGGTTCGCAGCCGATCAAGTCGTTTTTATTTTTATTCGTTGAACTTTGGCTGGAGTGCCGCGAACGCTTTTTGTTCTAACTTTTTATTTTTTATTCGGGGCAGGGAGCCCACTGGGCATATTTTATTGATGAACTAATGTCACGTCGGGGTAGCATCCAGCGCCATTGGCCCCATAATGTTACCAATACTGTTTGAAACGGACAATTTTATTTTTTGTATTATTGTCTCATCGGCGCGTAGCATTGTTTTGGAACGAGTGGAGTGGCCAGCCGATGGCATCAATGGTCTGGGGCCCTTGAGGGACCTCCTGACTTTTCCCTTCGCTGGCGGGAAAAGTCTTGTCTTTGGGGGGGAGGGATGTCAGAGGGTCAATTCCTCTGATCTTTGGTCCTCTATTCTTTATATTTTTATTTTCTAAAGTTTCTTAGTTGTTAAAGAGAGTCCAATTTTTATTAAGTAAACAAACCGACCGTTTGTGTCACACATTTTAGGCCCTAAAACAAACAAATGGGTAGCGCGAAAGTTTTGCATACAACAGGCATGTTGATGTTAGGCACGCCACCGTGCATTTTTTCATTGTTGCAAAATTATTATTTTGGAAAACGTCTTCCTTTTTGCGCTCTTATCGTCCTGTTTGGTTCGCTGGACGTTTCGATTTTCGTGATGACTAGGAAAGGAGTGCGGGCGTTCTCGCGGATTACGATTATTTTGTATTGTTATTTTTTACGTCGCATGGTATTACGTTTGAGTGCTGACGCGGCCTGAGGATTTTACGACGCCCATTTGGACCAAGAGGCTTAGTGAGTTGTTGTTTAGAGACTGGTAGATCGGTCTCATCTTTTGAGGAGTTTCAGCTTAGGCCGCGTGTTGAGATATCCTAAAGTCCCTGTGGCTCTGTGCGCAGGGACAAAGAAAAAGGATCTGCAAGGCAGGGAGTAGTTTGGCGGCGCCGTTCACATGTTTGGCAGTTTGCATATTCGTTTTCTACTGACCCTCACTGTTGTATTTCATTGCACTTTTCGTTTTGCTCATAATAAATCTCTTCGTACATACAGTCTCAACTAGTTACAGTAGGAGCACAGTTAGTACCGGGTTAGCGTCAGAGGCCGTACCAGATTGGATCTCCCAAGAACCGCAGCTAGGTAGCTGAGGGCATACGAGCACCCAATACAACATTCAGAGCAGTGCAGCTCCCAAAACGGTACAAAAATTTTGATGAAAATTTAACTAAAGCAGTAAAAATGGATTGGCTACAATATAGGAAAATAAAATTCTGCGGCTTCCCATGGGAAGGTGCTCGGGAGTGCCCATAAACGAAATTTTGTTAATTTTGACGGCTCATTTTTCACACTTTAAACTTTATGAAAAAGTGTAATATGCAATTATTTACTGTAAATAATACACCAAAAGAGAGCTTCGTCTCTCCTCTACAAAAGGAATATTCATCCATCAAATAAGATCAAACTGATCTCGAAATATGGCTTGCCTAGCAAGATCACTGAAAAATTTTAAAAAATCATCAATCTTCAAACTTTGGCATACTGTAGCGATGCGAATTTTTGTTTACAAGCAAAACGAATGGTACCACAAAACTCAGCGCACGAAACTACCTAAAATATCTGATTTTGAGGTATGATTAATTTTCAACTTATCATAGGGAAAGTAGAACCTGTCAGAAATCGTGTCTTAGAACTTTAATGTGCTTCTACAAAGGTTGTCATGCATGGCTGAGATCCACTAAAAAAAGTAGACTAGTTTATTAGAAAATGCCCCGATGGGGCAGGGAAAAGAAGAATATACTTGCTTGGATAGTTGCCAAGCCAGAAGAAGTGGAATAGATTTTTCAGAACTTTGGTTAAAGTTGGAAAAAATTCACTTTCTTATATTGGATTTTCATTCTTTCTCAAAAAAAAATTTTTATGTCTTTGAAAAAGAATATTCTACAGCTGAGTGCATCAACACACTTTCTAATCAAACATGTGCATCTCTGAAATTTTGAGGAGGGTACAGGGGTGAACCTCAGTTTTTTGGCATTTCTTGAGACAAAAAATTCAAAAAAAGTTGACCGAAAAGTTATTTTTCATAACAAATTTTCCAGTTTCAAAACAATTGGCGATGGCAGACATTGGAGGGGTTATTCTCATCTGATCAATTCCCAAGACGTTGATTCCCAAGTGAGCGATTCTCAAGTCATCGATTCCCGTGGGAGCAAATTCCCATTTCCCGAGACCGATCGATTAAAAACGCAGAATTAAAATTGAACCGACGAGAAATTTGCTCTTGATGTATGAACCGAGTCCGAGCATGCTCTAAATCTGCTCGCCGATAAGAAGTATGTTCACCTGTTCATTATACACCCAGCACGTGAAATTTGCCTATTCAGGGGAGCCAATATGTACACTTTCATGTGATATGCATGCATGAAACTCGATCCTATTCTCTCTTTCCAATGGAACAGGTATGAAAATACGGAAGAAAATTGCATATTATACATGCTACGATTTTGGTTGGACGTGAGATACTCATTTGGAGACAGGAGAACTGAAACAAGAATGATCCATGAGCATGTCTTGCGATCATGCTACTCTATGAACCGAAACTTAGTTCAAAATAAGCGTGTGAACTTTCAGTGTACCATTCTGTTGTACCTTTTTTTCACGAAATTACTTAGCCCAAACTCTAATAGGTTGAGTTGCACGAGTTCTTAGTTTCAATTATGTGGGAAGCTTAAATTCTTCCACAACTCTGAAGAATCCTGATCTTGCAAATATGTTCAATCAGAAATCCAAACAAAAAACTGAAGCTGAAACCCATACTTCGAATCGTTCTTACAGATCAGAATTCTGCTTACTGTAATCCTCGTAGAAAGCAATGCAATGCAGTTTCAGTTTCATGTTTTCCAAGTCGTTTCCTTGCACATAGTTTAATATACATAGAACAAGACAAATTTCGATGAACATTCTGGGAGATCAATAAAGTGAACCTACATTTCTCGATTCTGCAGCTGATTTTCTTTCATCGTAGAAAGTATTGGATCATTAGTAAGAAAAAGCCTAACATCGTGATCATCATAAAAGCGTCGATCGAAAAATTTAAAATTTTTTCGATTAAAGGCTTGGAAGTTTTCTTCTTTTCGTTAGTCCGAGATGAACGTGCTGCTATAGTCGTAACTTTGCGACCTTTTTCCATAACTCCGAATCGGGACCAACTTTTTTGCATCGCGTCTTTGGCGCCCGACCATGCGCCTGGACCCTGAAAACAGTGCAACGTTCCAAAAATTTTCAGGCTAAGGAGAAAGTCGAAAAATCTGTGAAATAGGGTGAATTTTTCTCACCTCCAACCTGAATTGATACGGTACGGCTGCTAAAAATAGACTTTTGATTGCAAATAGTGGATCGGTGAACAAATATTTCCAAATTTTTGGTTTAACGCCCAATATTACGGCCAAATCGTCCAAGTACGGTAATCCTCTGATTTCAGCTTGGCTCACTCCCGCTTCCCTACAGAAATGGAATATTATTTGTTACTAGATCAAGTTAGAATTTTACAGTGCAAGAATTTGTAACAAAATCGATTTCTTGTGATTCACAAAAAACCATGTCACTGTGCCTAAATGTTGATGAAATTCTAATCTAAGAATAATTAGTGCATTTGAATTAATCAATTCTGCGAAAATTTCAAAATTTCGATTCACGAGAAAAATAAATTATAACCCATGCACACTACAGTAAAACGTACATAGAGTAAGATTTGTACCTTCCTGAATACTTCAAAACTTCTCTTTCCATATCTTTGTAAGGCGGTAGCTTAATGAGTCCAGTCAGAACTGCGCAGTGGAGTCGAGCCTGCATCTCTGAAATAGGGGCCAAGGCGCCCCTCGGAGCAGCCATGCCCACAAAACACAAGGTGTTGTGCTGGTTAGATGTGCCATCTTCGTCCCAAATCGGGTACATCAACTTGTACAAGAGATTTTTCTCTTCATTTTCCTTCAATAGGCGTGGACCTCGAGTGTACCCAGTACAAAAAATGACGTTATCAATGTCCAACGTGGTTCCATCCTGAAAAGTGTTTCACGTGACACGTGTTATTGCATAATTCATGAATAGGTTTTAAGAACAATGATATAGTGATCCGGCCTCAGGTTATACAAATAGCAATGGAAAAGGGGTCTGTTATCGGAAAATCTCCCATAGAGCGATTTTCAAATGAGAAATCGCTTCTTTCTCTTATATTTTTTGTTTTTTCTTTCCTTTTCTGTGTGTGTTGCATACTTTTTTACTTCTGCTTGTTTGTACGTTTTCATCCCTTGCCTCTGCCTTCTTTCATTTTCATTTTTAGTCATGAAACAATACAGTACAAATTTTTGTTTTAAATAACTTCAGTCACACCTATACTTCTTATGAAGTTCGGCATGCCTTGTTGTAAGTGTGACAATCTTTATAAAATCATAAACAAAACAATGCTAGAAGAAACAAAAAATCAAGAGAAAAAAACGTCTACAAAAATGAAGACATTAGGAATAAACCAAAATTGATTGAAACCATTGAAAAAGAAAGAAAGGATAAGAAAGAAAAACTACTGTGAAAAAAAAGAAAGAAAAAAGGAACAGGAGAATGGAAAAAAGAAAATTAAAGAAGTAAAATCAAAAACTAAGATAAAAACTAAGTAAGAAAGAAGAAAAAATCACAAAGGAGAAAATAAAATAGGATATGGAGCATGCCGAACTGTGTGAAAATTCTACGGGAAACTATAGTTATTCAAAATAACAACTAGTAATCTAATGTTTCATGAGCAAAAATAAGGTTGATGACAAGAAAAAATTGAACGTAACGAAACAGAGGCAAAAGGTGAAATCTGAAGACATGCATAAACAAAAAGATAACCAACACACATAGAAAAAGAAAAAATACATTAAAGGAAAAATTTAAGATAAAGGAGCAAGAAATGAACAAACTGCTATTAGGTTTTCGATCGCTTATCTGAGAATACCCTATGAAAAACATAGCATAGCTGTATTCACTTCCTGAATTGTTACAATATCGGCATGAAATTTGCACATGGATAATCATGTGATCAGTCAGCATTTTATGATGGTGTATATGCAAATAAACAAGACCAACAAGCTATGATCATCTGTACCGTATAAAAATTGTTTTTCTATTTTCTGAGACAAAGTTTGCCACGTCAACTTCAGCCCTAATCATATGAAATATTGCACGTTAAATCTCCACAATGACCACTGTTAGTTTTCAGAAAGACTACCAGTTCCAGTTTCCATAAACGAGTTGATTCCTTGATCCTTCGATCCAGTCTTAACCTTTGAAAATGGTTTTAAAGGGTGTAGACACTGGGTTAACATCAGCGGTTAACCTGTTATCTTGTGAACTCGAATTTTGTGATTGCATTTATTAAGTGGAGGGATGATATGCTACATACTATAGTTTCTGCATAGACATTTTGTAGGTGAATCATGCATACGGAAAATTACGTGACGACTACCAATTAACATAAAAATAATGGTCGGTTTCACCTATCAACGTAGCCTTGAACTTTATCATCTGATCCATTATGAGTTGTGATCAAAAGTGATTGACATTGTTTAGCTTCTCTGGTTAGTTTGTGGTCTGGCAAACTTCTATTCTGTGATCTAGTTCAAGGTTTTTGGTAATCAAGTGGTACAGAAGAAACATGCTGCTATAGAAGAACTTCGTCACGTTGCAGCTAATCTTTTGAACTGTAGGTACACAAAAAATCGCATATTGCCAGTTCTAATGAAAATGATGGGTGATTCATCAGTTAACGTGACTTTGAACTTGATTTTGTAATACAATTTGCGTTATCAGGTAATGTGAAAGGCGGTCGACACTCCTTAACCCCCACGTTAACTTCGGATTGTGTGAACTTGAATCGTGTGATGTAGTACAAAGTTGGGGCAATGGGAGGAACTTGAACAATGATTAACTGCAGAGTAAATCTCGTGACATTGTGCGCATGGAAAATTTATTTAATCAATACTACACGTATTGGTTGACTGACAACTTTTGATGAATAGTGAATTCAAGTTTTGTTATCCAATTCTTGTTATTGTTGTATGAAAAAAGTCGACCGTTATCTTTTTTACCAGTATCAGAAAATCAAGCACTTTTTTCGTACCTCAAGTTGAACTTCATTGCCTCCGTTAAACTTTTTCAAATTCGGTTTGACAACCACTTGACCACTGGAAATGTAAAACGGAAGTTCGTCGCTGACCACTTGACTTTTATTGGCGATCAGTTGTTTATTGGCGCAACCGGTCACCGTTGCGCGGTCAAATCTCAAATCGGTCAAAAATTCCAACAAATTCATGTGCAAACGAGGTAGGACGGTGAATAGCCAGTGGAAAAAGCGAGTTTCGGTCCAGAAATCGTGCGGCAAACCAAGTAGACCTTTTCGAGAGGCCAACCAATTTTCATTTTGACGACTGGCGATGTAGACCTGAAAGTTTAGACATGAATTTCTGAATATGAAAAAATAATTTGATATGACAAATAGTTTTATGTCAAATCATTAACGTTTGATTTACGTCAATTTTTCGATATTTCATTAACTTTTTAGATCAGTTTCTGTCACTGTTTTGGTTTCCATGACTGTTTTTTGGAAAATGAACAAATAAAGAATAACATTATTACATGATTAATGCATGTGAATGAAAAAAATCTGTTTTAAGCCCATCGCAAGATATGGGAAGCATGCAGTAAGATGTGCTCCGAAAATGAATGAGAATCAGCAAATCACTCGAATTGTGTATGAAGAATTCGAAAACTGGTTAAATTTTGAATTCATTGCTTAGTTTATATACTGTCCTAATATCCGGATTTATGTGTTAATTTTTAAGAAATTTGAATAAAATTTTCTCCACATAAACTTTGTTATTTCAAACCCAAAACTGTTTCAGCTTGATTCAATAAAGAATTTGATTTGAATCAAGTATTTGTGATTCTAAATTTTCATCTCATGCCTTGCAAATTTAAAATTGTGGATTACTATATGATGATTCCAAAAAATTCACCTGCCTTAAAGTGATGAATTAGTTTTATTTAAAGACGATTTGAAGTTACATTTTATCGTTTGCTTCCCCTGTGTCATTGATTGAGACGTGAAAAAATCCAACTGTTCGAAAAAGAACAGTGGATTCGACATAGAAAATCAAAGTTCAACAGTATGTAACTCTGTCCGAAATTTAGATACAACGTTCAGAGCTGCATTTTGGGATAGTTCTCGACAGGATCTATTATTCGATGTATCCAACGCGTCAAAGTTGTCAAAAAATCAATAGCTTACAAATGATAAAAGTTCGGTCGCCGCGCGTTTCTACAGGAGACAGTTATTTATTGCGGAGAGAGCAGCTACTGTAGTTAAGTGTACAGTATTTCGAAGTAAAGGACTAAAGTGAATAAGCATTTTAAAAACTAAAACTAGAACACTTGAGCCTGGAAAGGCTTTCACTCAACTTTCACGACCATGCCATGTCAAAGCATTCATTGGCTGGGAAGGTAAACCATGGCGCCTTAAAAAAGACGCACAACATTCAAATTTGCATATTTGGGTAGATCTCGACATTATCTCGCATTTTATGTCAAACATAATACAAGTGTCAGTCGAAAAATTGCTCATAAACGAGATCTCTTGAACAACATAAAAATTTGAACCTCTCTCTCTCTGCTCACCCGTGATGCTACGGAAACTAAAGCCGCCGCCGTGTCCATAGCCGTGTGACCGAAACCGACCACCAACGTCGAACGATTTTCGAAACCGCCGGCGTTTTTGAACGTTTGGCAATTGAAAAGGCGACCGGTGAATTTTTCGACGCCTTCGAAATGAGGCCGGAAAATTTCCCGGTAACGGCCGCTGGCGACGAAAACGCCGTCGAAAATTTCGGTAGCGCTAGGTTTACTGAAAAAAACGAGGATACTGTAGTCGAAAAAATGCGATGTAGGTTGCTGCATATGAACTTCACATAACGAATCTTGGTTATTTTCTGGGTAAAATATAGAATACTGTAGCTCGGTAAAGTGAAGATTCTGGATATGTTTTGAATTTCTTAGCTATTAATGATGTTTTTTCTAAAAGGAATCGTGAACGATTCACTGTGCAAATTAGAATTCTGTAGTGTAAGGTCATGAACCTTCCAAAATTACCGTAGAACATAGAGTAGGAATGTAGTTCAACCGATGGGGAAATTTTTCTGATTCTTGCTTGGTTGGTTGCTGAAAAAAGATTTATGTAGTCGAAAAGTAAAAATTCTTCCAATTTTTAAGCTTAAAAGGATTAAGTAGAGAGGATTGTATTCATAAAATGAGATTTTGCACTTCAAAAGGATGCCTCCTATGCACTCTCAGTTGCGCAGAAAAGGATACTGTATCTGAAAATACAGAATGGTCTACGTTCCTTGGGCTCCTACCAGACTTATAATCTAGTATCGTGTTTAACTGTAGTTGTACCGTATTGTACTCTATTGTAGAGAATCGAAATTACTCTAGTTAAAAACGTACGATTTTACCAAATTTTTCGAAAAATCCTACACCAAACGTAAAGTATCATTTTCAACTTACTTTTCTTGAACAAAGGTGACACCCCATCGTCCGGTCTTTTCGTAGTCGTCGTTTTTGACGATACTGGTTACGACGGTATTAAACTTCACGTGATCTTTCAGGTGATATTTTTCGGCGTACGACGAAAGATACTTCAAATAATATTTATTATGCAAAAATTCGGGAAATTCTTCAGGCATCGGATAATCGCTGAACGCCATCAAATGTTTACTCGTCAAGCTGACCGTCTTTTTCGAAACTGAAACCGATCCTGAAATATTGGCATTGGTCAACGCTAATGTACTCAATTTGTACTTTTTGATCTGAAATTACTGTACCGCACTTTTTGCATGTCTGGATCAGACTAGGATCAACACTTGATCTTGATTTTACTTCCTTTTACAGTTACTTCAATATAGAACATTCGTTCTAGTATACTTTTTTACGTCACACTTTGATTAGTGTAGTATATTTTGACGTGCATATTTTCACACAAGTATTCCGCTTGACATATCAGTTTTTAACTTCGGTATCTTTACTTGGTAAATAATACAGTATAATTGTGAAAAATCATAGTATTTTCTTCGGTCTGCATGATCGCAGCTCAATGTAGAAAAATCTTTTTCCGATGCCAATTTTGGATTCTTAAATCCCATTTTAAATCTAAAACCTAAATTAAATGGGTGCATTTTCAGAAATAAAGTTATCAAGACATACGGTCAAATATGCTAACTTACTGTAATATCCTGGTCTGAGAAATCAATTTTGTTTTTTCATCTCAACTATCATTACTCACCATCCTCTCTGTAGTGCCATAGACCGCCGATAACGCTGGATTTTTCGAAGCACACTACTTCAAAACCGTGTTGAAGACATTCTTTCATAGACGCCAGTCCGCTCAAACCTGCTCCGATCACGGCGACTTTCATCGTGTTAGAATCAAAAAACGAAGTAACTAACTAATTCGATACTAACTAACTGATACCGTTAACGGTAGGTGCATATAAACTGTTTAACAGCTAAATAAATATTAATGGACTGGAATGATATGCAAGCTTGATAGCTGAATTATTAGAGCTAATTTTAACAACAGAAAATAGATCTAGAAAAGTTAGTCGACGACCTGGAACGTTCTAGAAAAAAGGTTGGTACAACGGAATATCGAACTGAATAAATATAATAAGGAAGTAACCGGCAGATTAGACGTTATTCTATTACAAAAATGCACATTCAAAAATATTCTTTTGGTCAACCAATACCCAACGAATTGTAGGAGATTCAAATGCCTCTTTCCGATGATTATATGCGGTTCACGTTTGAACCGTTAGACGTTCAATTCTTTAATCTTCATTCAGTATGCTTTGACGATTTTCCCAATTTTCACGAACAACAATTTTTATGAACGACACATTTTTAGGGCCAAGTAGTTATTTCACGGGATCAATCGGGACTGAAAAATTGTGGACATATTGAACCAATTTCCAACATCTTGATGTGGAAGCATTTTGAAACAGCTTTTCCGACACTGCACTGATTCGGGAAAATTTTTTTCATCATACAACTGAGTGGTTGTATGCGGCGTCAAAAATGGCCGAAGCTATTTTTCATGTTCTATAACGGTTTCTAAATCACATGGCGATCTGGGTCACAAAAACTGCACTGATTTTGGTAATCAAGGACCTGTACAAAGCGCATTCCTGATTCTCGATTCATTTTGAAATGATCGTTTCAACGAGCCCAGGAAAGTAAGTTCAAAACGGAAAAAACCAAGCTTATTACTGCAATCAACAGAATTATTTAATTAGCGACAAACAAGGTAGCTTGAAATTTCCTTCGACAACTCAGTTCTCGAGTAGGCCCGGTTATTGAGACACAGTTTTGTCAAAATCGACAGCGAATAAACAATGATTTTGGCTTTTTCTATCGCCCTGATAGCAATTCAACGTTTTTCTACAGTAAAAAGTTTCCCACGTAGCGGAAATTGCTTGCTAAATTGAACCTGATTTTTGAGCTTCACTGCGGTTCATGATTTTAAATTGAATGCACTGTAGTTACGTTTTTGTTTCATTGGAGGTTCCATCGATCAAAAGTTGACCTGTTCAAAATTGTTTTCCACATTTATGCAAATTTTTCTCTAAACGAGGCAGGGGATGCGATTTGATTGGTGTTAGGGTATATGAGCCCAAACAGGCTATTTTCATGGTCAAAGAAATTTAAACTGTTTTTGACGGTTTGATATTTTATGGCTACTTTCCCAATATTTCATTATAAAATCATTTCGAAGACTACACCAATAAAATGACTATAGTCAATTTAATTTAAAATGATCGATGTAGCAATACCAAAGAAGTAAACTGAAGTTGATGCGCATTTTTCACTTAGCGAAATATTTTATAGCGTAGAAAAACGCTAAATTTCTTTATTAGAGTGAGAAATCTTTAAAAACACAGTATTATTGTACATTTTCAATTTGGACAGCACTGCAACGATATGTGAGTGCTATTCTAGAAATTTAGACACTTAACCAGGTTATTGGAGGAAATTTTTCCGATTTTTTGTCCCTCATTGACGGAATTATTTTCCTGTTGATTACAGAAATAAACTTACCATTTTTTTCATATTCAACTTACTTTCATGGAATCACGGCATATGCAATGATTATTTCGCAAGTTCCTTGTACGATTTTTCGTCCAATCTTTTTTTATCGTTCAAACGTGTCAACTAATTGTAATTTTATGTTTACTTTACCGTTAAAATTAGCTCTCAGGCAGTTTATCGATCAATGTTCCATTCCCGAACCAAAGCCATTTATAGTTGTAGGTATCTGTGCCACACTTTATAAACTCTTTTTCGTACCACCCGTATTAGTTAGCTGTTAATGAAGTTTTGGATTATAAGTATTCGCAGTAGTTTCTAGCAGCCTAGTTTAGGAAATAATGATCGACACGGCGATTTTGAAAGCTCAAATGGCCAAAATTCCCATTAACCCGGAAAATGCAGCGGCTTTTTACACTCAGTAAGTTCTTCCTTTTACAAGATCGTCCGGAAAAAGTGCTCAGTTTTAGAGCACCGTAACACAGTAATCAGAAGCGGTATTTTTAATATTGTCCTCAGAATCAGAACAGAAAGTTTTGTGGATTTAGAAAAAAAGTCGTCAAGTTCTGTGGCATATGTAACAGTAGCTATTATAAATAAAGTTTACTGATGCAAAAACATTGAACAAAAGTTTACAGCAGTATTGTATTCTATAATGTGGGATAATTTCTTGTTTTTGTACTGTACAATAGGCCAGAATCACTATATCATAATTGCCATAATTTTCTCTCAATTTGGAATCTTCACACTTTTCGACGGTCTCTATGCTGAAATGACCCGTTTTCATTGCCCTACTGCAGCCGTGGCGTTCCATACAAAAATCATCCCATTATTATATGTCAGAAAAGTCTTCTCCAATTATAGAATGCTCGTGTGACATCCTGGAATGGAACCACTATTTGAATTGCAGTTCATTGCAGTTTAAAAAATTCTTTGAAAGTTACTGACTGATCCCAAGTGACCAAAGTTGAATCTCTGATTGTTTTAATTTTACTCAGTGACCAAAAACTGTACGATGGTCAATGCAGCTATTTGTATTCGATTTCCAAATCACCATAAAATCCTGATGTCATGACATCCACAGACAAGAGCTATATGTTTTTGTAAAAAAAATAAAAAATATAAAAATTATTATTGATAGTTACAGTATTCGATGTCAAATTCCTCGGGCATCATATTCCCTCGTTTTGTTTTTATTGATAATATTTGCACGACTGAATTATGTTCGGAGTTGAGTTTTTATCGTTAATTTTGACTTGTTCGAATGATTTTTAATTCGAATTCGACTTTGCATCTGCCAAAGATCAAGAATATGATAATAATATGAATTTTTATGCAGTTACTGTATCTTTTTATATCAAATGTCAAATTCAATCTTTTTGAAGAACGCTACTCATTAAGAGACTCATCTCCAGGTTTTGGAATGTAATTACTGGTTTTGTAGTTGCTACCCAGTGATTCAACACAATGATAAGAACTGTTGAACATCCGTCAGTTCTAGATCAGAATTTTTCGAAGGCAGGCAAAAAGCACTAGTTTAAGAGACTTTTGGAAGTTAACGATCTGCAAACATGAATTTGCGCGGTCTTTATCATCACTATTTTCAGCGCCTTCACAGTGGCGCCCGATGTACGACAATTTTTCAAGGGCGCCGAAAAGCTCGAGGCAGAAAATGTAGCCAAAACTAAACGCTTCACCCACGGCGGACAAAGGTTCCTATTTTCCATGCACATGGTCGTTCATTTGGCCAACGACGACGAAATGTTCAACTTTTACATAACGGACGTCATGCATAGGCATACGGGTTTCGGACTTCCTCCGGATATGTACGATGTAAATATTTTACTGTATGTACAGTAAGACAGGACTGGTCAAAAATGTGAAATTAATGTGGAAGAATTGAAACTTTTTCGATCTTGCCTTTCAAGTGCCATTTTCGTCAGAAGTATACTGTAAAACCATTTTCAGGTACCATTCCACGACGTTTGGTACAGCTTCCTGGAACAAAAAGTGGGCATGAGTGAAGAAGAGAAATGCGAGTGGGAAAAAATCCGACATCAAAAGTTGCTGCCCGCGATCATGAGGAGTTTGAAAGGATGGATGGGCGACGCTTGAAAGATAAAAGATAAACAAAGATTGATAGTATACTTGTCACATGAAGATTTATCCCCAAAACTTGTTGTAGAATGTATAATTTGCCCAAAATACTTCAAACTACAGAATCGGAGCAGATATAGTACAGTTTTGATGACCATTGAATCGTAATTCTGGTAATCTTTTTTTTGTATCATGTGTATTTACTGTAACTGTCTTCCGTTTTGAGCAATCTTCGATGTTTGACGCAGCAATGGTATCAAACCAAATTTTGAACAGCGATTACACAGGTATATATTATATTCATATAATCGATTTAATAAAAATTTTACAAAAAAAATTTCGATTCTCAGTATGGAATTGATGTATAGATGGACAAAAAACCATGTTTCTCAAAAATTTTTGCGAAAAAGCATGAAAATTATGCTATAAGCTAGTAGATCATAGGTGGATCAGCTGAGTAGAGTAGTTTGATGTTTTTTTAAATTTCCTCTTTAAATATGTAAATTTCGACAAGACAGGAGCACAATTAATTAAGCTAAAGAAGCTATTAGTTCACGCAAAAAAGTGACCGACTGATTCAAATGATACTGTGGCTGAAACGATATGATGGCTGAATCGAATTCGGATATATAAAAACGATAGCCATAACTTCAGGGGCAAGCATAAAGGTTGCTCGAGCCTCCATCTTGGATCTCAGTGCTAGCACGCCAAAAACTACGTTTTAATCTTCTTACCTCCACTTCTGGCTACGGTGCTTTCGTTAGAACAGGTTATATTTGTCAGAGCGTACACCACTGGCACAAGATTTTCTTGAGAATCTGTTTTTACATCGTATTTTTTATAATAGATTGTTTTGATGGCTTATCCAGAACACAATAAGTGTACGACAGATCGAATGATGTGAAAAATAGTCCCCAAGTGATTTAAGAAAAAACCAAGAAATTATAAATTTTAATCTTTTTTTGCGTTTTAAAAAACCAAAAACCAAACCTCGAAAGTCTTCTAGTAGTATGTCGTGGCCTGCTGGCCTGCAACGTTATAAAACTGGCATGGTTAATGATAGGTGGGAAAAAAATTTTCCTCAACTACGTGTTTGCATGACCACGAGGGAACAAAAGTGTGTCTGGCGTGGACCACCTCCGGGGCAATTCAGCCACCGGGTCACATGTGCCATTCTGCATTCCTTGAAAATGCAGTGTTAGCTGGAGTTGAACTGTTGACATGAGTTCACAAACTGTTCATGAGGCAGACACGGTTGCACTTGACTATGAAGATTTAAAATATGCTGAGAGTTCAAACGATGTATTCGTCACTACCGATACAACAACATTTGTGTACGAAGAGTGGCTCTTAAAAAGATAGTTGAGTCTTCTGTAAGTTTGTGATTCATAGGAAAAAAGAAAAATGGCTGATCCATATGATGGTGGCTATGAATCAGGTGAAGACAGCAGTTATGAGTCATTCCAATTCCACCCGATGGCCATAGAAAAAGGCGATTTTCGCGCACACCACCTGAAATGATTTATTTTTGACTACAAATCTGGAATGGAAAAATTCCAAAAATTCTAATTTTTACTAGGGAAGAAGCTTTTGGATACACTGATACCTGCAAGGTAAATCTATATAAATTTAAAATTGTGAGCTGTAGCCATGCTCAAATACAAGTCAATGGGCGAAATCATTTATCAGTTGCCTATAATTTAAAAGAAACTTGGATCGAACCATGGCATTCCTACAAATAGTGAAAAAAATTTACTCAGATACAGACACAGGCCTGACTTTGGATGATTTCTTCCTGCATGAACATCAAAGTTTGCCTTTTAACCTGATTTTATCAGGCGTACTTGCTGTCAAATGTTTGAGAAAAGTTCAGAAAGGATGAGGAAGATGATGTAAAATTGAAAAATTTCCAATAAAAAATTTTACTCAGAATGGATGCTCTTCAGTTTAGCTCAGACTTTTTGAAGCCCACAGTTTACGATCTCAAAAAAAGAAGAGAACCTCTCTTGATCACTCAATCAGCAATTGCTAAGAGCAGCTTTTATTTATTTTTCAATGGTATTTGAGAAACGTGATTAATAATGTTTTGGATTCACATGAGGTATGCTAAATCTTCGTCAGACTTACAAATTTTGGGCGCACCATATGTAACATAATTTTCATAATTTTGAAATGTGCTGTAAACCTAGTATTGCTGATCTACTACGCATATCACGAATCCAATCCGGTTCTTTTGAAGTTATCAATGCCGGCTGATGAAGGAAAACTTTCGAGGTGGAGGTTCGATCGAATGTTCATCATTTCATCATCACATGAATTTAAGAAAAGCAATATCTGGCGCCAAAGTGACAGGTGCTGCGATGCTGGTGCTGAACTCTGGCGTCAAAAACGTGATGCCCAAGTGCCCTTGAGTGAGGTCATACATTTCAAGCATAGAGTTTTCCACTCCTATACCAACCTTGACACGAGTTCTGGTGGTCCTTGTCTAACCTGCTGCATTATGGAAGATCTAAAGTTTGTTCTCGGTCTATCTGTCATTAATGTTACATCGTCGGATCTGAATTGGGCTCAACCAATACCATTCATATAAATATTGTTCAATGGATCGTTGATGCTAAATATCTGCTTGCAACACTGCTCCTTAAGGACATTGTTCTTTTTGATCAAAATTCGTCCATTAGGAAATTATTATCTCGTTGTTCAATCATTGGCTCATTCATTGAGTGTCAATGACCACTAGAATCAGAAGTGAAATCACCCATCAACATTAGGCCTAAGTGAACATCATTACCAAGATAGAAAATGCCACTTATCATTTTACATAGAACTAGCTAGGTGCAGGAATGCGAGAGCCTAGGAACTACGGGGTCAAGTTACAGTAAGATAGAAAGTGTGTAGGATTTTCAACGATAAATGGGCAAATGACTTATGAGACATATATTCTTGTTTCGAATTAAGTAAGCGTAGTCGATGTTGAGAGGCAGATAATCACAGCAAAATTTGATTTCAATGTTGTAAGTTCTGCTTTGATCAGCCCTTTTGTAGGATCTGCATTCGAATAAAGAACTTTGTTTGTGTTCCACTATGTCGAACATCTCAGTAAAGCCCTCATTTAAAGATGAAAAAATCGGAGGATTTTTGTCAGCGACAGCCAATCCTAGAAATAGGGGATGAAATTCTGGTGATAAAACACCGTTCTATTCTTTTGCCGATTTTTTACATTATAAGCATATAAAGCCAAGATTGCCTGAAACATTTGCCCCCCCCCCCCGAGATGTGCCAAGATGTATGTGAATGTAGATCTAAAGAAAATCCAATGTCGGGGATGGACATAGTCTATCTCCAGGTTGCGAAAAAATAGCCAAGGTCGACACAATTTGTGTTGACGCCGATTTGCATAGACACCGTGTATAAAACTGCTGGTTGTTTATGGTTTTGGTCTCCCCTGATTATTGTTTTTTATTAAGTAAAGAATCGGCGGCCACACAGCCATTTATTTATAATAATATTATTATTGTTATATTGTAGAGTATTTTCGCCAAAATACAACATCCCTCGTCCGGACATTTGATCAACATCTTGCAGCGGAGGGAATGCAAGTTAGACCCCGGATTTCTGGAGAGCCACCCAGCATGCAAGTCTACATTTGCGACTCAATTTTCGGCTTGCCTTCTGGGTGTGTCCCTGATTGGAAGTTACTTGAGATCAGAGTGTTATTTGATCTTCTGCAGTTCCTTGGAACGAGAGCAGGTGATCTTTTGTTGAACTTGAGACTGACCAAACTGTTGCAAACTTATTCTACCTAAGGTTTCGACCTGATTAGGTGAGTTAGTGAGTGACTAATAAGGTCTATTTTGATACCAATCCATTTATTATATTCCTCAGTCTAACCCAAGTCTCATTTCAACACCAATGTGCTCATGCATTCAATCAGCATGTGTGGGGAAGAAAATTTTTCAGCTGCTTTTTCTATACATCGACTATGAAAGCTAGGTTTCTGCTAAAACTATAAAGAAATATATTATTTTTACCTTCTGGGAACAAAATTATGAAGGATCAGTTTTGAAATCATCGCAGATATTCTAGCATTTGAAGTTTTATATATTCTATTACATGAGAAAACACCTGCAAACCATGGGATAGTTTTTTCATTTCCATTTCATTTCCTTTTGGCGATTTTTCCACCCGCTCAACGTAAATAATTGCAAATGCAAATGCAGCATCAGATTCAGTCTTATATGCTATGAGGTCTATGAGCCATACAAAGTGCATTTGAAATGTGCATCGAATGCAATTAATTAATTAATATAGAAAAGAACAATAATAATTGTCATTGATGTGTATTAATATTTACGTATTAAGATAAAAATATCAATAATAGTAGAATAATCATAATGATAATAGTAATAACAATAATAATAATGATAAAAATATCAATTAATAACTAATGTCATTGAAGATTATTCAATTATTCATACCAATAAAAATTAATCTTGATAAATTATTACCCACAGATTAGTATGCATGACGTTTTATGGAACATTTATAGATCTAGGCTATACAATAATGGTTTTAATCGTCAGATCATGAGAAAATTGGCATGAACATCAGTTTTTCAGCAATTCAGTAGTCCGATCAGTAGTCATATATTCCCCCGTTGCACTAATGACTGTTAAAATTTGACTTTGTACCATTCTAACAGTTTAATATTCGCTTTTTGGCGTTCAATAACCCATGAAGCTTGTGTGGGTCAGAGCTATTTTAAATTGCTAATTTCCAGAAATGAAGTCGAATTTTCTTATTATTATTCTTCCTGACATTGTATTATGCTTGCCCAAAATTTTTGTTAGAAAATTTCCAAGAAATAAATTTGATTGTGACTACTTTAAAATCTTTCATAGAGGGCCACAAAAAAAAACTGACCTCCTGAAAACTTGGAGTAGTTCAATAGTCCTTGGTGTTTCTTTTCGTGTGCTACAACAAAGAAAGCCCGAGACCATAGTTGAAAATTTGGATCGATTTTTTCATCGAATTTTATTGTTCCACGATCAGTTCAAAATAGGAATACATCATTGAAAAGAATGTGCTAAATCTATGTGTTTATGAGTGAAATAATTCAGTATCGAAAATGCTGTGCATATTGGTTTGCAGCTCGATTTAACAGTCAATGAGTTAAGTAAATGAAAATCGAATATTAGTATGTACTTCAATTGTATGGTGTATTTCCAAATGTAAGTCGATGACAAATGCACGGGTCGCTGCATGATTAACAATGAAGAAGTTTCGAGTTTTGACTATTTTATAGAAAGTATATAAAATCTTACATATCTATTCTCCAAAATTACTGGGGTACACAGTCGGAATATACTTCTACGTAGTCGTACAGGTTGTACAAACATAAAGTTAAAATTAAAATTTACAAGGTGTAATGCTTTGTGTTTCAAATTTGCTAATTTAATTCTCATTTGATAATATAAAATTTTTGTTTCCAATTTTATCTACGTTTTGATGAAACAGTCAAAACTGAAAAATATGATCATGAGTGGACGAAACTATTAGTAAGAAAAATATGAACCACACGATTAAAGGTCCACTACCTGGGACCGGTTTCATCAAAGGGACTTAAGCTCCAGCTGACCTGCAGTTCAAGCTGCAGCTTAACTCTATATATCATTGCCGTTAAGCAGCGGCTCAGCTGTGGCTTAAGTCTCTTTGGTGATACCGGCCCCAGCCTTTTACTAAGTGGATATGTGGAATACGTGAAACGTTGTTCATATACTATGCTCAGCAAAATGAGCTTAGTGCAACAGTAAACTCTTCAAGTTGATGCTGTTTTCTTTCCTATTATACCATGTTTAATTAGTTTTCAATAGAATAGCATACTCCTACAACGACCATCTAACGGGCGGATTTGGATGGCAAATTCAGAAATCCAAAATTTTGGGTGGATTTTGGCATCTAAAAGGTGGATGTGGGTTTTTATGGTTGAACGGCGGAACTGGAAGTTATTCTTACAAGTCCTACAAGTAAAGTTTCTATCAGTCCTGCAATAGTAGCTTACATCATTTGCGTAAAACTGATTTTTTAGAACCATATGTTACAAATGGTTGTTACAAGTCCTACCCGTAAATTTCATGGCGATCCTAAAAATGTAGCTACAACTCGGCGTTGCATAAGACCGTGGACTTCAAGATGCAAGCTAGCTGTGGAACTCGCCACTATAATACGGGGAATACAAGTCTTAAATGTCAGTTATAGGTGAAGCGTTGTATAAAATTACTAGTCCTAAAATTGTCGGTTGCTAGCAATTAGTGTGCTACGTTAAACTATGCGAGTCGATTCTGAATTATAATGCTTCAAACTTTTTTCAAAATTATCTCTCTTCACTTTAACTTACTAACTTCAGTTTATTAAGTTTTGAAGATTTTTCCTTTGTCTGCTGAATCATGTTTTTTATTCAATTTTATCCAGAAAACTCATGTCACGTTTAGGAATAATGCAAAGGTATCTCAAATCCTCGCAGTTACACTTTGTTACATCTGCGTTAAAAAGATATTTTGATTTTTGTGTGCTGTCTAGGAGGATGCGTTTCTGGTTAAAAATGTGCATATTGTGAAATTTGTGATTTTAGGGCAAAACGGATTTTGCGTCGTTTAAAGAAGTACTAGTGATGGGGAAATATCTAAAAAGATACATAAGACATCGAAGGGATAGTAGGGTAGTAATATAGTTTCTTTTTTTCATGGTTTTATTTGGAATAATTACATCCAATACGACATAAAGTATTTAGTGCACATGCAAAGGAAAAACGAAAACAATATACTCATAGTACTACTTACCCTTGAGGCTAAGGGGGGTGGCTCTATGGCCTTTTTGATTTGTTGAGTTGATTTTCATTTTTATTACATCACGAATTCCAGGATAGATTTTTGTGCTTCATAAGTATGATGATCCAAAAGCTTTAGGAAGCAGCTAAGGTCATTTTTAAAATGTTCAAACGATAATTGCTTTGCTGTATTTGCAACTTTGTATATGTGGAATTTTATGAAAATTACCAGAATATTTATGACGTTTGACATTTAAATTATTTTCTGCCAGTTTGGTTCCCAAGATTATGTCAGTTTTTTCGAATCTGAAATTTGGTTGTACAGACTTTCTTTCAGCATGTTCTACATCATTCCAGAATATTTTTACTACAGGACATTCTGCAAGTATGTATAATATATCTGCTTTTTCGTCACAGTGTTGGCAATTGTCCGATAACTGTATTTTATATTTTGTAAGCAGGTAAGGGGTAATCAGTATGTTATATATAATTCTGATCTGGAATTGCTTATATTTGTTGCCAACTTTGAGTGTGCTCAGAATTCTCCAAGATTCGTCAAATTCCCTTCCTGCTGGGAGTTGGAGTTTTTTCCCCAAGCTTGTTCGCCTTTTGCGATACTTTGTTTCACTTCAATCATATGTTTATGTTTGATATCTGTTTAGAAATTGTTTCCATTCTTTAGGTATGGCAAAAATTACTCTAGCATAGTTCATCCAGCTAATTTTGACTCCGTCATAGTTTAATTTCTAATAGCTTCTGATGGACCATCCATCTTCCAACCAATAATATTAGTAATTAAATTTCGTTCCTTGTATTCTTTGTAGAATTATTTCAGCAGCTCATGTAATCTCGAGGGTATTGCTAATGGGAATGTATTGAAGAGTGTCAAGTATTTCTGTGCAGAAGGGTGACAAGTATATTTTCAATCTTCAGACTTGTGGAGAAATTCGACTGAATCAGTTCTGCCAATACTCACACCTTTGCCAACTCACATGTTCCTGACCTACTCCACTTACCAGGATAATTTACTAGCCTCTTGATTCATTTTGATTTGAGAGCTGTGACTGAAATTTGCATATTTGACATTTTTATATCAACATTCTCAAAGCTGTGTATCATTACTGTGGATTTTATTTTCGGTTTCGATCCATTCCACGTGAAGTTCTGCTGCATTTTTTTAGTTCTCTCACAAATTCCTTACTCACTGGCAGATTTATGAAATCGTAGTTTAATGTGGACATGATTTAGCAATTCCACACTGTGACTTTTCCAAAGAATGTTAATCCTCGGGACTCCCATATTTCGCATTTTCTCTGACATTTCGTGATTTTTTCG
>CAWUHX010000570.1:0-46548 GCA_963922205.1 Romanomermis culicivorax
AATGGTTTTCTCTGAATTTTTTCTCGTGTATAAGTACGGCGAGTGGGAAAACCGGTTGTTTGGTAAGGCTTTTTTGGCGATAAATTAATACTGACGCATAAAACTCGCCCAATTCAAACGTCGTGTCGTAAAGAACGACAAATGGCTCGTTTGGATATTCTGTTATTAATTCGTTGATTATTTCGGGCGTGTCCGGCAACATACAGGAAACCAAAAAGTCTTGAGGCGTTTGTTCAATGCTCAATATAAATTGGCGTTCATTCTCGCGAATGAACGTGTTTAAATTGTATATGGCGTCCTTTGTCGGCCGAAATTTATTTTGAATAACGTATTTGAAGTTTGACATCTAAAAGAGTAATTTTAGTTTGTAACACATTTATACTTTAAAACTATGACTCTTATAAAAATTGTACTAGTTGACATATTTATTTAATTATATTTACTTGTTTTCGATCTCTGGCATGTACGATAGCTTCCAGTCCCGGTGGAGCAGGATTGTCTGTTCTAATTTTTTGGTACAATTGAGCAGCGGTAAGGTTCGGATCTCTTTGAAGTTCCACTTCTACGAGTTTCTTGATTACTGGAGCATTTCGAATAAAGACTCTGTCACTGTTCGAATTATAATGCTTTCGCTTGACGCCATATTTTTCATCGCCAACGTAGTGGACTACTCCGACGTGTAGTTTTTCGTCCACTGGTGTTTTTATCTGCCGATATTCCATTCTTTTAAATTTCTTCTTTGCTTCGGAATTTCGATCGCAGGCGACAGCGTAGTGAGTAGCTGAATACTTTGGATTAGACCTCGGAAGTTTTCGAACTCCATCGTTTACCCAATTAAAACAATCGCAGAGAAAGGTTTCTATGAGGAAGTACAAATATTACATAAGGTTAACATAAATAATGTAGCCTGTAAATTACTATCTTCTTTGCTGGAGTAAGGAAACAAGTAAACGTCTCCTCCTTTTGGACATGGTGACGGTTTGTTGATTAATCGTTCTGCGTTAGCCGAACCTTAAATATTAGTTACAGTTGGAAAACATACAATACAAACAACTTGTAATTAATTTTGGATGTAAGTTTCACCAAAATAAACAATTAGCTTACCGATTAACTTATCCAAGTCCTTATATTCTAATCTGCATTGTCTGTTGGTCATAACGGGAATGGCACATCCTGAATTAACTGGCGTATCTTCCGTTTCGGCAGATGTTGCATTTGCATTTGATTCGATCTTGGGCAGATCATCTTTAGGTTGATCAACTTGCGACGGTAGACTAGGAGTTAGCTTGAAATCGTCGTCGGAGTCGTATTGGTTGTCGTCCGAATACATTACTTGAGTAGCTGTGAGCGACTTTGTGAATGTCAATTATTGTTGACTTTGTGAGTAGCTGACAGACAACGAATTTACTATAAATTCTAATTGCTACGTCGTGGTCTATATCGACAGAGAATAATTTGGTTGGTGACGTGTGAGTAGCCGAGGTAAAAGCGGTAAATCGTAGAATTTTTAATTTCTATCGTAGACGGTGAGTAGCTGTGGATCCAATTACGTAATTGCGAAAAAATACAATTTCATTCGTCGTTTGCTAAAGCAAAAAATACGAAAAATAAATAACAATCAATAATACCATAAGCATTAACTAAAATTACTTAATACATTAGGCTAACACAAAAAGTAATATTAGTTGTCAATCTTACTTTTAGGCGTCATTCGTTGTTTCTTTGAAACGCAAGACTCGGGCAAAAATGCGTTGCGTTGCTTGCGCTGTGCGATGAAGAAAGCGCATTATCAATGTTACAGTAAACAGCTACCTGCAATTTGAAATGCAATATATGTACAAACATGAACACAATTGTATCTAACAGTCACAATATTTATTTATTCCGCATGAACAATATGACGACATTTATTCTTCTTTAGGTTTTCAGGCGCAGATTTCACAATTCTATACATGACCCATCAATCCAACCCAAGATTCGTAACATTCTTCATTGCGCAACTTCCTGTCCATTGTCCACGTGGAATGAGTGACCAGTAAACATTACAGTAGGAAATGAATGTTTACCTTTATGCACAAACATGGACTTTGCCCCTAAGATGCACCTTAATAGAATAGTGTATCATTCTTGCTTGAAAGAAGAAGTAGTGTACAATATTTTTTTTTCACTCACTCGAAATTTTTTTCACTCCCTCGAAATGCCTCGCATTCATGTATCAATAAGCATTGGGAGACATCGAAGAAGAGTGGACAATGCCCGGCGTCATCCACGTCGTTTGCGTAGACGGGCCAGACAGCTACTCAACGGCAATCAAGATGTCGTTGATATAGCTAATCCCATTCCGGAATTTCCACAACGCGAACCCCCGCAAGAAGCACAGCTACTCAACGGCAATGAAGACCCTGTCGTTGATATGGCTAATCCGATTCCAGAAATTGACGATGACGATTTGCCATTGATTTTGATAAGAGAACCCCGAAGAGGTAAATAGATTCCACATTGTAACCATAATCATTTGAAAAATATGAAAAAGGAAGATCATTATGTAAACAGAAAGATAATTATGCTGTATAAAGGAGATATTGAAAGTTAATGATTGTCTGCACTCTACCTTAATTTTTTTTCAATGAATGTGCAGCGCGACGAGGACAACAACGTCGGCGACGCAACAATAGACAAATTGGGGTTAGGCGTCGGAACATGAGACGTGGTGCAAACCCTCCACCCGGCGAAGAAAATCCAGATAATGTACAGATCAACGAACTTAATCATGTTAATGTTGATCAATTAAACGATGTAATTATGAATGGAATTGGCCAAGGCTTTGCCGAAATAGAAGATCCGCCACCTATATTCGAAAACATGGATGTCGATGCGGACATAAACATTGGCCAACTTCGAGGAGCACGCCGAGTATGCTGGCGAATTGGGGTAAGTTTATACAACAGAGTACGTTGGTGGAATTCCAATGGTTGGGTTCCTTGCCCGCGTAGGTCCTCCTTCAATTCTAGTCTAAATTTTTAATATTAATGTAGAGTAATGTTTATTATTGTGTTCTGTAAGTACTGTGAGTTTTCCATTTTATTGTGATGTGTGCATGTGTTCATCGTTTACTTCTAGTCACAATGTATTCGATGTGGTTTTTTCCAAACGCTACTTAGGTTGTTATGCTCAAAAGCTTAGTGCTGTTGTACAAATTTAACCCGAAACAGAAGTGAATAATTTTATAATTTGAAACGCAACATTGAAAATAGAATGTTTTAACAATTTCAATTTATAGATACATGTAAGATTAACACTTGTTTTGGAAGAAACCACTGTTTGTATATATGTAATGTTAAAATGTTTTAATTTGTGCACGTTAATTTCAATTTTAAGTTTTGTTAACATTTTTTTTATTTCTTTATGTTTATGTTTTGTTTTTATGATTTTTTTTTGTCAAATTAAGTTTTACTTTTTTCCCAATTTGTTAATGTTTTGTTTATTGCTTTTTTTAATTTTGTTAGGTTTATATTACGCACATTCAAAAAAAAAATTAAAACCAAAAAAAAAAAAAAAAAAAAAAAAAAAAATTTAAAATTTAAAAAACACAAAAAAATTCTTTAATTTCCTAATTCTGTCTCTATCCATCTATGTTTTCTAGTCATGGTTGTGTACATTTTTCTTTATATATTTGTTTTATCTTTTGCACGGTTTTTTTAAGTTTTTTAAGTTTTGCACATGGCCGTGCGTAACCTCAGGGTCCACGTCCCCACGGCTGGGCACTGTTGCAATTAAATTTGCAATAGTGGCAAATGGAGGAGTTGAGTAGTAAAATATTGCTCGGTTTTGAAATATTTTAGCGACATTCATTATAAGTGACTAAAACTTTTCATTGTTGGTTCATGGTAACGCGAAAGTGCATAAAACTATAATATGCATTTTGTGTTATGACAAACAAGTTATATCCGAATCCTGAAAATAAAAGAATAAGATGAAAAGTTTACTGTAAATCCATCACTCGCAATTCGCAAAACTTTTTTCAAAAACTCCGTTCCAAATCAACGCCGCCCCCCGCCACCAAATCATCATCGCTTCGCTGGTGCAAAACGGGAAGCCGAGATCAAGTGTCAAAGCTTATCGCAACCTTCAGAACAATAGGTAAGCATTAATTATGACGGGGGGGGATATTGGCGATTTACGTAACTTTTTTAGACAACGTTGTGAAAACGTGTTACACAGCTACTCGTTTTACAACAACCAACCTTTACGTACGATTTATTATTTCTTTCGTTGATTGTTGGCGAAGCAACGTTTTGTACAGCTACTCACGTTTACAACGATAAACGTGAGGCCTCATTTTATTTATTTATCGTTGAACAAGCGGTCGTGTTTCCTGTTTCTTCACGACAACTAATATGTCCTATTCGCACTCACATATCGACGAGCCTGCGCCGTTTGAGGTAACTTGTCTTTCAAAATCAAACATTAGTGATAATTCTAAGTTGTATAATTATTTGTTAGCCTCCGATCAACGCCGAAGTTGAGGAGGACTTCGATGAATTAGACGCCGTAGAAGTACACTACGAAGAATTCCATGAACCTCAAGAACCAATAAAACATATTGCGCCGAATACTGTGTCGTACGACCACAATAATGTGAAATGCAGTTTTGATTACGAAACTGGATTCAGCGCTTTTGTGGAGCGGACAGTCGACGAATCAGACGAATTTGAAAAACCATGTCAGAAAGCTGCGTAAGTCCTTCGTTATTTTTTTCCGTTCGTGATCTTGTCGGTCTACAGTTCCACGCATACCTGTAGGACCTACGATCAGTCAGGGGGGGGGGTAAATGCGAAATTTTGGGAGACCTCCGCTCCGACCAGTTGGTGGGGGGGGGGGGGGTTGGAAAAAGTCGAAATTTTCCCCAAAAAAGGCCAAAAAACATACACTTTTTGACAAATTTTTTTAATTTTTTCCCAACTGGGGGGGGGGGTTGTGGGGGGGGGGAAATGATTTTGGGTATAGGGTTGGCCGAGTTGGGGGAGGGGTCCCCCCCAGCCCCCCCCCCCCAAGTACAGGTATGGTTACATATTGTATTTACCGCAAAATTCCCCCAAAAAACCCTTTTTTATTGTTGATTATTTACAACTGATTTTAGGTATCATTCGCCGAACGAATATTACAATACTTTTTTACACTGGATAAATCAACAAGCCGACGATAATGATAAAATGTTGTTGGCGTTCAGCAAACACTTTCAGTCAATCGAGTACTTGCTAGATCCGCCTTCATACGCCACAGGAAAATTGGACTTCAGCGGGCTGCTACCCAATTGTGAGTTGATATGTCATTTTGACCTCTTTGCAATTCAAATCCAACATATATCTTTAGTCGTTCGTCCGAATCAAAAGATTCAATTGACGATTTTGGAGCTTGGAGGTGATGGCAGATGGTACGAAACTGATGCGTATTGCGACGCAACGCTACTCAATGTACCCGATAGTGAGTAATCGAGCAGAATAAAATATAATAAAATTTATTACTTGCAATTGTTTTTAGATAGAAGCGCCAATTTAGTCGTCGACATCCTCAAGTTTCGCATAAACAAGTTGCAAAAGTGGATGGCATCGAAACATGCACCATTCGATACTGATGCCGAAGATCAAGACGATGCAGAAGACCTGGAATGGGACCAAGATGCCGCCAATGCCCTAGGAAAATTTGTCGAATCAAGTCGCCAACCGGGCCGCAAAATGTGCAACATCCTTTGGAAAGGAGATGATACGGCGATGCAAAGGTATAGGTGTATAAAGCATTCATATTTATTTTTTGGGTTCGTAGACCTTCAAATTTTTTGTCGTTGAGCATCACCGTTTATTTAGAACACTAAACTGCCTCAACACCATAAAGCACTTGAGCATGGTGGACTCCAACACCGCAATGTGGCGGTTAAAGTTGAAAGAAAAAGAGATGGGCACTAAGTATATCGATGAAGCCTCCGGAATGCCGCTCCGACCTCTCAATGAAACAGCACCACAGATTAGCGAACCCATTCGTGATCTATTGATTCGTGGAAAACATCGTGATCCCACAGCTACTTGTCGATATCGCGATATAGGCGCAAATCGCAACGACCTGTTTGACTCTTGCCGTCTGAACATGTCTCAAAAAGAGGCCGTTCGCCTTTCAGAATCGAATTTTATTTCGATAATACAGGTGATAATATCAAGATATTTATATCTTTCAACTCTTACGCTTAAATTGTTTGTGCAGGGCCCGCCTGGAACGGGAAAAACATCCACAGCTACTTGTATTATTAGACGAGCATTAGCCCTTGATCAGGGTCAAAAAATATTGATAACGGCGCCTTCAAACACTGCCGTGGACAATATCATACGAGCACTTTTGAAAAGTGTTGAAAATGCAGGCAATGAAAAAGAACGCGTTCAAAATAACATCGTGCGCCTTACCAGCCGAGCTAAGTACTACCAGCCGGACGATGATATTCGACCCTACACAATGCGAGCCGTAGCAATGCAGCCGGAAAATTTGGCATTTTGGTAAAGATATCTAAACTTTATAATACATAATTTGTTTCCGTCTGTTTAACATTGTAAATGTTTCTATATTTTCAACTTCAGCAAAACAAACTGGAGGCAATGCATCGAAATGAAGTATGGTGAACACTCACGAAAGACACCACTCACGAAAGACGAAGAAAAAAAAGCAGATGCGTGCCTATTCAAATACGAAAAACAGCTACTCAGGTGCAAATATCGTATAATCTTTACGACTTGCAATGGAGCAGCCGATGCACGCCTAAAAGCATGCTTTTTCAAACTGGTATTGATCGACGAAGCAGCCCAGGATACTGAACCAACCACCTTGATTCCGGTTACAAGACTTCACATAAGTGGAAGGGTAATGAACTGTTAGATATTTCCCTTCCAAGTACTATGTTTTCGTTCATTTTCGCTCTTTCAGGTAACCCTTTTAGGCGATCCTTGCCAATTAGGGCCGTGTGTGACTTCCAAAGAAGCGGAACGAAAAGGATTCAGTCATACCCTGTTTGAGCGGTTACACAACATGAACATTCCGTACAAATTGTTGAATCAACAATATCGAATGCACCCGACAATAGGAAGCATAGTCAGTAGTTTGACGTACGAAAATCGGGTACAAAATTGTACCACCAAAGGTAACATTGTGAATCAGTATAGGGACAATGTTTAAAATGATTTGAGTACTAGTAAATTTTATCGTTTCAAAATTTGTGCTTATAGAACAACGCATGCTGCAACTTCCGAAATCATTTCCGACAATGATGACTGGATATCCAGTAGCTTGGATTCATATAGCGAAAGAAGAATGCGCCGACGATAATTCGAGATCACTGCAAAATATAGGCGAAGCAATTGCATGTGTCAATCTAGCGGCTTCCTTAATTGGACAATACAAAATGCGCTGCGACAACATAGTTATTATAACGTCGTACAGCGCACAGGTTAAACAACTACGAGCAAAAGTAGAGGAAGCGTGCAAAGCCATTTTAAATGGCACATATTTGCAGAATCACAGCTACTCACGTAGCGAATTATTCGTTGAAGATCTACGCAAAATTCGAATTGGAACAGTAGACGGGTTTCAGGTGGTAAATTATGATTACTACTTAACTCACTATACATTACTTTAGGGTTTTTAACAGGGTCAAGAATCCGACATTGTCATCTACGACATCGTGCGATCAAATCAATATCTGACCATCGGATTCTTGGAAAACTTTAAACGTTTAAATGTCGCAATAAGCCGTGCGCGATGCTTGCTTATTGTCGTTGGCAACGCTACTATGTTTCCATCGTTGGAAGCAGGAAAGTGTTTCATTGTAAACAAAGATCAAATCAACACGGAGGGCCGACGACATTGGCGTAAATTGTTAGAATGGTAGGCAAAACTGATCAATTTATAACCTTATTTCAATTATAGTATATTGCAGCGCAGTATGTTTTAGTGCATTTTAGTGCAGTTATTCTTCTAAACTTTGATGTTTAGGTGTATTAACCATCGCTGCATACTCGATGCCGTTGGCAAAGAAATATCGCTTCCATTTGAAGCCACTTGGCCTTGCATAGGCGACCAACACGAAATGGTGTTGGTTAGAAGTAAGACAGATTGAGTTATTTTAAGCATATACTAATTTTAAAGTTGCATTTATATCTCTGTGTTTAGAAATGATGTCGACGCAATATGCACTGACCGTAGGCATACGCGAACATCTAGTAAACGAATTTCGTCACGTCGTTATGCCTATTTTGGTCCAAAATGGTTGTCACGTCTACATGGCTCCCGTTTCCACCTATGTTGCCGGTTGGGCCGAAATTGTTGTGTCTGATGTACAACAAAGCCTCCACAACCACGTTGTCAACATCATTACGAACAATCTGCGAAATTACGACGAAATGCGAGTCTGTAAGTACTATTAAATGGGACATGTTATAGGATTTCCATTACACTAACAATTTTTACAGCTACAAGAAATTGCTTCGTAAACCCGTCGGAAGCTAATCGGGGTGTCGCTTGTCGATCTTGGAAATCGCAAATTTTCAAGAACGATTTACAGCTACCCAATTTTATGGACAACTGGCACTATCGGGATGCAAATTACGCCGTATCGCACGGCATAAAAGGTATTTATTTGCCTTTTTATGGATATGTTTTCTGTTAGATAGATCTATTAGATTCTTCATAATCAATAATATCTTTTCTGTGTCCTGTAACATTTTCGCCGGACATTTCTATGACGATTTTGAAAAATTTTAAAATTTTTTAAAAAATTTTAAAAAATTTTAAAAAAAATTTTAAAATTTCAAAATTTTGATTTTAACGTGTTCCCCTGACCCTGTTTAGTATGTCGAACAAGTTGGCAAACTTTTTTCGACATTTTTGAGTCGGAAATTCAGGTGATCCGTGAGAAAATAATCCGGGTTTTAGACATGCATGTCTAAAACCCGGATCACTCGGCCACGGATCACTCAATTTTTGAAGTGAAAAATTGTGTTCCGGGTTGGGGAAACATGTTTTCCTACGTTTCTGAGTACGGCGGACATTTCTATAACAAAATTAAAAAATTTTAAAATTTTTTAAAAAATTTTAAAAAATTTTAAAAAATTTTAAAATTTCAAAATTTTGATTTTAACGTGTTCCCCTGACCCTGTTTAGTATGTCGAACAAGTTGGCAAACTTTTTTCGACATTTTTGAGTCGGAAATTCAGGTGATCCGTGAGAAAATAATCCGGGTTTTAGACATGCATGTCTAAAACCCGGATCACTCGGCCACGGATCACTCAATTTTTGAAGTGAAAAATTGTGTTCCGGGTTGGGGAAACATGTTTTCCTACGTTTCTGAGTACGGCGGACATTTCTATAACAAAATTAAAAAATTTTAAAATTTTTTAAAAAATTTTAAAAAATTTTAAAAAATTTTAAAATTTCAAAATTTTGATTTTAACGTGTTCCCCTGACCCTGTTTAGTATGTCGAACAAGTTGGCAAACTTTTTTCGACATTTTTGAGTCGGAAATTCAGGTGATCCGTGAGAAAATAATCCGGGTTTTAGACATGCATGTCTAAAACCCGGATCACTCGGCCACGGATCACTCAATTTTTGAAGTGAAAAATTGTGTTCCGGGTTGGGGAAACATGTTTTCCTACGTTTCTGAGTACGGCGGACATTTCTATAACAAAATTAAAAAATTTTAAAATTTTTTAAAAAATTTTAAAAAATTTTAAAATTTCAAAATTTTGATTTTAATTCTAAAATTTTGATTTTAAAGTGTTGTTAGCTTATTGAACAAGGTGGCAAACTTTTTTCAACATTTTGGAGTCTGAAATTTGGGTGATCCGTGAGTATTCTAAAAACTCATTATCATTTATTTCAGTTCTTTCGCGACACATTGTTGTGTGGCATATACATTTACGCCACGATATTTTCCGATTGATGGTGGGGCAATTGACCAAACCGCCCTATTCAATTTATGACGAATATAAGAAACACCATATTCGGTTGATAACCGAAGACGGACAAATCGCCACGGTGTACGAATTTATGTGCGGATATTTGACGACGACGCGAGGTTACAGGCCGAAAGCAGATTGGAGCCTCGAAACGGCTTACAATTATTTCGTCCACTGCTTGCGGGACCTATTGCTCAAATGGGAAAGAATGAACAAAAATCAACAGGCGAGGAAGGAGGCCGATGATTTGGCCAATATAGCCCGTCAAAGGGGTATACACGTCCCGATGGACGTATTCTATTAGTTTTTGTATTTTTCCGTATTTTTTTGTTATTGTTTTTGTTACTAGTCTACCGGTGTTCCGGGTGCCGTTTTCGTTTGTATTCCACTTTTTGTATTAGTTTTTGTACATACTAGTCCAACGCGATTTTTCTTTCAAGTAAATTAAGTTTCACATTCTTATTTACGGAGGGAAACTGTAGGGTTGATAGTGTAAATAGTAATAGGTAAACTACATATATGAATAATATCATACAAATATAATTCACAGTTTACTGAATTGGAATTTTTCAACTTGAGGACGTTAGTATTTCAGTGATTCATTATATTCTAACTAATAATGTAAGAATCAGATGCTGAACAAACTTATTTTTATACAACAATGTATTTGTATTTGCCCATGATCGGATATTACGGATCACACTATAACTGAAAAGGCACATGCAAAATAATTCTTCCAACCCGTAGAAATAATGTTCCATTCGAATGCAGCAAATAGATATACCGAACATGAATATTGTTGTCAAACAGTAGAACAACCCTCGGTTCTGTTAATCTGCAGTTAAACCACGCCAATTATCAAATCACAATTAATGCATTCTATTATTCTCCAGTTAAACCACACCTATTATAAAAGCGCAGGTCCTCAAGTTTGGGTGGACTACTGTTTTCTTTAAAATTCCTTTAAACCTATTTTTATACAACATTCACAACCATCTATAAACACATGCTAAATAGTTTTTTCAACCCGTAGAAATAATGTTCCATTCAAATGAAGCAGATTCATATAACAAACGTGAATAAAACAACCAACAGTAGGTCGGGCTCTGTTAATCTGTCGTTAAACCACTTTTCCTCGTCGAAAAGTGAAAAGCAGGTTTCAAATGCTAAGGGCGAAAAACGAAAAGCAGGTTCGACTACTGTTTTTTAAAATTTGTTGCATTGCAACCTATTTTTTGCATTGCGACCTATTGTGATAAGACGGATCACACTACAAACCATATACTCATGCTGAACTTTTGTTCCAACCCGTAGAAATAATGTTTCACTTGAATCCAGTGGATATATCATGTCATGGACAGAAATGCTAACAAGATAATTGGACCAGTCTGTTAATCTGTCGTTAGACCACACTCAGCATATAGCTGTAAGTGGCTTGTAAGGCCAAAGACTAAGCTAAAATTGGCTGGTCCAAATTATCTTCTTTTCTTCTTTTCACTTTTAAAACTTTTTTTCTTAATTTTTTTCCATTTCAAACCATATTCCGAATAAGACGGATCACACTACAATGTCGGATAAGACGGATCACTCTACAAACATAATACTCATGCTAACCTTTGATTCCAACCCGTAGAAATAATGTTTCACTAATTTCAGGTGGATATATTATGTCGTCAACATGAATGCTAAAAAGGTAATTGGACCAGTCTATTAATCTGCCATTGGACCACTCTGAATGAAAAGCTGTAATCGGCTTGTAAGGCCCAAAAGCCACAGACAGGTGCACTGGTCCAAATTACCATTCTTTTCTCTTTTTTCTTCTTCTTTTTAAATTTTTTTCAATTTCAAACCATTGTGTTATGTGAATGTCGGATCATACGGATCACACTACAATGTCGGATAAGACGGATCACTCTACGAATATAATACTCATGCTAACCTTTGATTCCAACCCGTAGAAATAATGTTTCACTAATTTCAGGTGGATATATTATGTTGTCGACATGAATGCTAAAAAGGTAATTGGACCAGTCTACTAATCTGCCATTAGACCACTCTCAATGAAAAGCTGTAAGCGGCTTGTAAGGCCCAACAGCAAAAAGCAAGTTCACTGGTCCAAATTACCTTTTTTCTTTGTTATTGTGTTATGTGAATGTCGGATCATACGGATCACACTACAATGTCGGATCAGACCAATCATACTACAAACCAAAAACACATGCTACATTTATGTTCCAACCCGTAGATATAATGTTTCACTCAAATCCAGTGGATACATATAGTCCTCATCGGGAATAATGGCAAGGCAGTAGAACAGCCGTATTGATCTGTTGTTAGACCACAATTTATTGAGCAACCAAATGCTCTTCCTTCGGTTGACTACTGTTTTGCTAAAACTGTATTTTGATTTGATCCAAAATACTATATCAGTGAGGTGAAATCCAGAAAACGACAATTATATGGATCCATATGACATACATTTATTCTTAATCGACCCGTCGGCATGATGTTTCAATGCTTTTCTCTTCTTTATATACACCTGCAAACGAGACTACATTATGTAATTGAACATACCGAACAAGGATTCCGTATGAATCCCATTTTGATCCCACAACAAAGCAGGAAATGGCTTAACTACTGTTCTATCAGATGTTGAACATCTTCTAGATGTTATTCGGGATAATGTCACGGTTGTTGTTCAATCGTTTTACAAAATATTCCTTTTCAAAATTATTTTTCAAACTTTCCAAATAAACTTACAATACTTTTTTCTAACCCGTACAAATAATGTTTCAAAGAACTGCAGGAGATACATATAGCAAAAATGAATTATGTTGTCAAACAGTAGGACACTAGGTTTATTAATCTGTAGTTAGACCACATCTCAATGACGAAACATGTTGGACTACTGTTTTTGAATTTTTTCTCAATAAAACTATTTCCTTACTCATAACGAAGGAAAAATATAAAATAGAAGAAGAAAGCTTTTCTTTACGTATTCATATATAAAGACACAGATCCGTACACAAAATTTAAATAAACCACTCTGCGGATCCAGATTCGTAAAAAAATTTTCTGCCTAAACATATAAGGCTGGGTAAACATATATGGCTGGGTAAACATACATGACTGGGTAACAGTTATTCGCAATAAAAGTGGTTAATGTTTGCTCAACTAACATTATACACGGATCCAGATCCGTACAATAAAAAAAATCCTAATACACATACATTTATTCTATATCATCCCGTCGACGTGATGTTTCAATGCTTTTCTCTTCTTTATATACATTTGCAAAATTGACTTAGTTATGTAATTGAACCAACCGAATAATGATCCCGTAGGGATCTAAATCCCGTAGGGATCCGTGCAGAATGTGCCGTCACTACGGAACAACATAACCACTGAATGGTTTAACAACTGCTCTATCAGATGTTGCATTTTGAAGAATCGTCAAATTTAGAACAACATCACTAAACGGTTGGTTCAATCGTTTTTTATTTTATTCAAAAAATGTTTTTTATTTTATTCGAATTCAAAATACAAAAAATTTACATTCGTCAAACATCGAAAATCTTTAACCCTAGGTGGAAATTTGAAAAAAATTTTGATGAAATATTGATCCACATCAAAATCTGTTTATGTGATGGATAGAAATCTGATTAAGTGATGTTAATTTACTCTTAACGACGGTAAAATACGAAAAATTTTACTCTAAGTGAAAATTTGAAGAAAAAAAATTTTGATCCGGATCAAAAATCGTGATGCGGATCAAAATATGATGATGTGACGTTAATTTACTCATCACGACGTTAAAATACCAAAAATTTTACTCTAGGTGAAAATTTGAAAACAAAAATTTTTAACCGTTCCTCAACTAACATTATACACGGATCCAGATCCGTACAAATAATTGCAATGAAAAAAATGCTAATAAACATGCATTTATTCTATATCATCCCGTCGACGTGATGTTTCAATGCTTTTCTCTACTTTATATACACCTGCAAAAGAGACTTCTTCATGTAATTGAACCAACCGACTAGAGATCCGTACGGATCCAATTTTGATCCCATAACTAAACAAGAGGTCAATATTAATGGCTTAACAACCATTCTATCAGATGTTCAACATCTGATAGAAGTTGCTCGGGATGATTCACGGTTGTGGTTCAATCGTTTTACAATTTTCTTTTCTGAAAAATTTTACTCTAGGTGAAAATTTGAAAAAAAAATTCGATCGGTATCATTATGTGACGTTAATTTACTCATCACGACGGTAAAATACGAAAAATTTTACTCTAGGTGAAAATTTAAAAAAAAAAATTTTGATCCGGATCAAAATTTTGATCCGGATCAAATCTGATTATGTGACGTTAATTTACGTATCACGACGTTAAAATACGAAAAATTTTACTCTAGGTGAAAATTTGAAAAAAAAAATTGATCCGGATCAAAAATATTGATCTGGATCAAATTCTGATCATGTGACGTGAATATACTCATCACGACGAAAAAATTCGAAAAATTTTGATCTAGATCAAAAAATTTTGATCTGGATCAAAAATTTTGATCCGGATCAAAATATCGTGATCCGGATCAAAAATTCGGGTTCCCGATCAAAAATTAGTACATACAAACCCGATCCGTGGGGGGTGATCCGTGATGAAAATCCGGGTTTTAGACGAATTTTCCACGGATCCGGATCACCGGACTGATCCGCCGTGATCCGTGATAATCCGGGTTTTAGACACCTAAAAACATGGTTTGGCGAGCCAAACCCCCGATCCGCCGATCCGCCGATCCGTGGTGATCCGGGTTTTAGACACCCGATCCGGATCCGGATCCGTGACCATGATCCGGGTTTTAGTACTACCCTAAAAATTCGAGTACATACAGAAACAAATATTGCAGAGGTAAATGAGTTGAAACGTAAGAACGTAAATAGAGAGAGCATTGCAAAACTTAAGCAGTATGATTCATTCGGAGCTTGACCCTTCGCGAGTCCAAAGAACATGAAATGATCACAACTCTCTCATCTTTTGTAATCTGTACCAGCACGTTTTTTCCTTCTAAAGAAAAAAGTCGCCGAAACGGCGGCTCCCAAATGTTCTATTCCCCACCCAACAGGCCTTTAACAGTTTTTGAGAAAAAATATTCTACAGTAAAAACCTTGTGTGATAAGCTGATTTCTATAATTTTCCGATTCAAAATCATTGCATAAAAACAGGCTATAGTCAACACATTGTATTTCAATCTCTGAAATATTGGCCTGATTCGCAGAAAACTTCGAATACCTTAGATTTAAAACGGAACTTGGTGGATGCATATGGAGTAAATAGGTCTATTGAATGTATGTCTTTGTTCTTTTGTACAGGTCATGGTTTGCGACATTACAGACGAAGTTATCATTGCTGAAAAGTTGTATTCAAATTTTAGGGTAGATAGTATCCGCTGGAAAGAACGACCAACGTAACGTGATATCTCGTTCTGCAGTGCGAAATGTATGCAACACTTGAAATTTTAGAATTTCCACTGTAAAACGCTCCTTGGTGAATATTCACGGATTATAGCTATGGCTTGGGTAATGAGCAGGTAAAAGTATGAAATCAGTGATGGAAGTGATTCGTCTACTTTTTAGACTCTGCACTCTCGTTATTATTTTTCTTTAATCGTTTTTTTTTGTTCTGATTCATGCGTTGCTTCCATGTAATAAATTTTTGGGGAAAAACTCGGCTGTTCCTTTTAACCAGTAAAAAACTCGTTCTATATCTTCGAAATGATATTTTTCAGACGTTTGCTAAAATAATAACCTTAAAACTAGCGTGACCAGTTTTTGAACGGAATTCAGTAGTGAAAGTCTTTATTTGCTTTATCTCGTGAGGTTTTTAATGCTAATTCCGAAAACACTACAAATTCATTGCGGAAATTTTTTGGACTGGCATGCTTTTAATTTTAGCTTCAACAATAATCTTGATTTTTTAATACGTTACTCATAAGATCGCGATGTATTTCTCGTAACTTTCGTCATATCTTATTTTTCACGATGTATAAAAACCTGTTCTATGATTCAATTTCAACAATTTGTATCTTTCGTCATACCATAGGGTAATTGGCATTGAAATTGTTTACTTGTGAAATTTCTTGCAGATTGTATCTCATTCTCATTCTCGTATTGATGCAATAACTTTTCTGTGAAGACTAGATTTAGGTCCCTCCGTTTTCCCATCAAGGTCAAAGTTTCACTTTTTTTAATAAAATTTATGACACTTGAAGATCAGCATTTATAAAGTATCGTGCATTTATAATATCACTATATTGGACAGCGTGCTGTAAAATTATTCATAAATATACAGTATGAATGCATATATTTGTACAGTGTACTTTGGCATTTAGTTACGTTTGCATTAAAAAGAAGAATTATTGGTTTTATCGACAAGTTTGTTGAAGAAAGGCTTATAAACAGTATCTTTTGTGCAGTGGAGCTTTGGACATCGAACGTCGTGATTCTCAGTCGTTGGCGAAATCTATTGGTCACAAATGTGTGATCTCGCTCCGAGAAATCCAAATCTGGTGAGACTTGGGAAACTTTCTATGCAAGACATCTTTAATGTATTTTGATTTCGAGCCAGATCTTTAATTTTTATAAGCCTCAAACGTTATTGATTAGGCTCAATTATGAAGGAGGATGCGCCATATGTGAAGGAAGTTCAAATCTATGAATTGACTGAGAAAATCTGTCTACCTCAACGAAAATACATACAACCTTATCAGAATCATGAGGTTTACCTACTTGAATCAAAGCATTAAATTGCTATTTTTACTGTTGCGTGCCTACTATTTATCTATAACTGATCATTTTTAGAACCGTACACAATATCCACATTATTTTATGATTGTTATGATTCTATTTTGAACTGAATGATGAACACTATTCAAGATTCGTAGTTTCAGCAGTCTGCAATAAAAATGAAACCAGGATTCACTTGTTGTTTATTAGTAATCCTAGATGTATGAACAACTAAGGTGATTTTTTCAAAGTTTTAATCCAAACTATATGTTCTGTAGTTTTTGAATCTAATCTAATTAGAGGAATTTTGATCAACGAGATGAATGTTTATCAAAAGTCACCTGAAATCGAATTCTCGCGTAGGAGGTTCAATGTGGTTGACAGAGTTTTGATTTTTGTGATTGCAAACTCTTGTAATTTTCTCAAAAATTGCTAGCACAGTTTTTAATAAAATTTTTTACCCAGCAATAGAAATTTCTATCTATTTTCTAGCTCAGTATGCTGTGCGTCTCAGTCGAAAAATTCAAAAATATGGAACAGTGCTCCCCTATCATGACATACAAAAAATCTTCTGAAAAATTCGGAAAACTGGGGTAAAATATGCATCTTACTTACGGAATCACATAAATTTTATGTCAGCTTCAAGTATAAGATCTTATCCACATCACATAAGCAGATCCATATGATCTTATAAAATGTAGAAAGATAATTAGCATGCGTTTTGCCTCTAAATCAGTTTTCTTTCCGGATTTCTGGCAAAAAAATCTAACCTGATTCGAAAATCTTGTCTAAAAAATATAAGATTGGAAAAAAACTTATCGAATTTTATAAGGCGTTAGATTAGTGCAAAAAAATTTCAAAAATCTTTTGAGAATTTTTACAATGTTTGCGACAAATGTTCAAGTCACTGAACGTGGGTGCTGTTCTTTTGCAGGCCATGCCTTTTTTGTCCCGGCTGGAAGGCGCTAAAATCCAACCGGGCCAAACGATCAAGATCCAGGGCGTACAGACGGGCGATACGTTCGAAATGGATTTGGTTGCCGGGCCGGACGTCCAACGATCCGATATGCCTTTCATTTTGGCCGTTTTTAAAAAAGACAAAAAATTGTCGTTGAACGACCGCCGCGAAGGAAAATTGGGCAAAGAAATAAGTAAAAAAGATCCGTTTAGGCGCGATAACAACCAGGAAAATGTCGATTTAAGGATTCGGGTGGGCAACGACAGGTTTCAGGTGAGGTCATGCGGATAATCCAGATAAAGATTGACCAGAGCAAATCCGTCATAAACAGAGATGTAACAATTCAAGTCGTATTTTTAAACAGACCTTTCGATTAGTACCAAATTTTCTGCATTTCGGAACAAACATGACAATGTCCGTTTCTGGAAAGTCTATATTGATTAATTTAGTCGTACACTTCCGGTTTGCATTGTATACTGTAGATGGTTGACTATAGACAGTTCAAAATATCCTTCATCAAGCGCCAAAAATTGGAAACAGTGAAGATACAGTGTCGATTAAAAACTTTTAGGATATACACAACATCACTTTAGTTGATGGATAATTTTTCTATCGGCATGTAATTCATGAGCCATAATTCCTGATAGAATAGTTCATTTCAAAAATTTTGACATATGAACGTTACAGTTTTTTAATTACTTATATACTCGTGAAATTCTCAAAGTTCAACGGTGGGCAGCAAGGTTCTCAAATTTTTTATTTTTGATTTGTCTTCCAGATATTTGCGAATATGAAGAATTTTGGGGAATTTGAATACCGACAGCCGATCATCTCCGTGACTCATTTGCATGTTGTTGGAGATATTGAACTACGAAACGTCAGTTGGGGTGGCAAACATTACGTAAGTTTCGGCCTCATATCTGGCTAATTTTTGCTATCCCTGATTTTCTTTTCATTAGTTCCTTTTCTTGCCTTTCTTTGTGCTTTTTTGTTTTTGCGTTCATGGTTTATTTTTGATTAACCTTTCGTTTTCGTTTCGTCAAACGTTTTTTTGATAATGTGCAACTAGGTCGACTGTCCTAGTCCTAGTAAGTCGACCAGCCCAATATGTCGACTACATTGAAATTTAGCAAGTATTTTTACATAAGCCTAAGCATAAGCCTAATCTCTGAAAACAATCTGATCTTTTTTGGATCAATAAACTGTCGTGGAATTTGAACTTGTGGATTTTATCAGTATGGTCGACATCGTGCGACAGTCGACCTACTGTGACGATCGGTTCACTGGGATACTGAAATGGTATACCTACTTGGATGATACCCTTTTTTCTCCACATTCTTCGTCATATTCGACATTTTCTACTTCTTTCATTTTTCCTAGTTCTTTTTCTCTTGCGCTTTTATTTTTGTTCTTCGCATAGTTTCGTTTCGTAACTTATTCTTTTCCCTATTTCGTTTTTTATTATTTCTTATCCACTTTTTTGTTTCCTCCTCTTTTTTTGCTTCTATTCTATTTTCGCTCCTATTCCGCACTTTCTTTTTTCTTTTCCCTTTCCTTTTCAATTTTCAGTTTCTATTTTTTATTTTGGTTTTTTCGTTTTGTTTTGTTTTCCTTTTTCCCTTCTTTTTCTTTTTATTTTGATTTTGTGTTTTTCGTTTCTTTCTATTTTTTTCTATTTTTCAGCCAGTGCCGTATCAAGCTCACATAGAAGGAAATCTTCGTGTTGGCAAACAATTAATCGTAACCGGCCTACCGGAAAAGAAAGCCGATAAAATTTCCATCGATTTATTGAATAATAAAAATGATATAATTTTCCATTGTCAAATCCGTTTCAGTCAAAAAGTAAGCTGTTTTTTTCAAAAACTGGATTCACGGAATGCGCAACTCTTTTCACTATCGTGTACGTCATCGAATATGAAATAATTTGACTTTCTATTCCTGTTTCAGAATGTGCCTTAATTACTGAATTTTTTCCAGAATGTAGTCTTTAATTCGAGGTTCGATGATGTTTTCGGAGCCGAAGAAGTTGTCAACAAACTGCCCGCCAAAATTGACAATCTTTTTGATTTGTTAGTGGTTTGTGAGCCACAAACTTTTCAAGTAAGTTCTGTGTGCCACCACTCTTGAAGTTTGGGTAAAAAATTAATGTCGCAGCACATGAGAGTTTTTATTGAAATCAATTGATAAAGATAGAACGTAGAAAAGAAAATCATGCTCCAATGTCATGTTGTCGATATGGTTAAAGTCATAATGAACTACGTTTTTCGTTTTGTCACTGACAAAACGACTGACTGTTCAATAGTCTAATTCCATGAATTCAGCGTAAATTGAAACTAGTAGCCGAAGTTTCCAGGATCACCGGAGGATGAACCCTATTTCTTCAGATTTTATGTTCCTTTGTGCAAAAAATTGATGTCTCTAGCTTCAGACACACAAAGTTTATGATCTTAATTCTTTAATTTGTCATATCTTATAGCTCTGCATCAGAAGGAATCACGAGTTGATATCAGTTCATATGTTTGATCTGTTGTTGTATAATCTTATCAGATCTAGCAGGTCATACGCGGCATTTGTACATACGCTTGAAAATAAGATGCAGTCTTGATCTGATCCAAAAAGTTCTCTGCAGTGTATCTGTACCAGACTAGATCATCTCATACCTCTCAGTAAGGTCTGGTTTGACATGATGCTGAAAAAGATGTAACAAGATCTGCACAAGTTCCACAAATGATGTGTACAGTGTATCTTCAAGACATGTGCAATATGCAGAAATACATCAGACCAAAACACATTGAGAACCTTCTCCTGATCATATCACACTTCACTGCGTAATGGTATCTAATGCAGAGTACACGCGAAATTTGCACATTCCCACGCAGATCTCTATATTGTCTGTCAGTGATGAACTGGATTCTTACAGTGTATAATCCTTCACATAAATCTATACATGGCATATAGTCTTATCACACTTTACATCAGTAATCTGATTTGGTGCACGATAAACATGAGATCAGTACGATTTTGTATGTAAGATGTAATGCACAACACGTATAGTATTGAGTTCTGGAGTATAATACTTTAAATCCTGTTTAATTGATGTCCTAAATTAGTTAGCTGATTGACATATCTACCTTAGTCTGGCAGTATAGATCTTAAATCGGGTTAACTGCAAGGTTCAAATTGGTTCCATTCAAATTCATCAACTCTTGTCTGTAGGGATGGACAATAGAAGAACTAACGAAATGATGAATCTTATCTGAACGCCTAGAAATGTTTCATTTTTTAATTGCTGAAACGTTGTTATTTTCTATCAGATCTGCGTGCTTTCCCAAGAAATGCGGTGATTGTATGCAAATTAAATCAGTTGTCATATGAAGTGTCAATCACTCTCATAAATTAGCCTTATACGTGGATATTAAAGGATAATATAGGATAAATAAATCACCACCAATGAGCACATCAAAAGTAGGGACTGATTATGTCCTTTAGACCTCATCGCATGCTTGATCCTTGTCCTGATATGTTCTTTCGGAATCCTATCATTAAAAAATACATTAAACGTTCATTTCTAGGTCTATTTTGACAACGAACATTTTCACACCTTTACCCACAGAGCCGACCCCGAAACAATCAACCGTCTGTCCATCCAACATGATGTTGAACTACTAGGAGTTTATGTAAAATGAAAGGATGACATGAATTCTACTAAAAACTTTTATCGACGTTATGTAATCAAGGTGTTTTCACCATTATAATTTAGTCATTTCGGATTTTTCATAACTCTTTTTATGTCGTGTTTTACGTTTTGACATTTTTTGGCATCGATTAACGTTCGCATCCTAGAGGCACAAATTAATTAAAATCTAATGTATTTGTTCTAGTTTTTGTGTTAACATTGTAAACGCTTGTAAATAATGAAAATAGAAACCAAGCACTTCGTAAATATGTCGCATAAGCCGTGTTTGGAACGGATAAGTTGTGAGCTCGTGTTACACGACTCATTGAGCAAAAATTCTACAGGTAAAAACATTTTGCCACCGAACGATATCGCTGACAGAAGTTTTTGGACGTCAAAAACTTTGTAGTCGTTTTTCACTGCTTAAAGAAGCTATAGAAGACATTGAATATTTGTTTTACACGTTTAGTTAAGTAAGAATAAAATTTCACTTTGTCATTGTTTCTAAAGTCAGTTTATGAAAGCAAAGTATTACTTCATGTTCCTACGATTCTCTACTAAACCGTGTATCATGTAAGAACTTTAGAGCGGCCTCAACTAATCGTTGAAAACTTCTTAGTCGTAAGTAGTAAAAGCTTTGTACTTATATAAACGATTTTGACAACGACATTAATTTTTATCATTTTTTCAATTTTAGAAGCATTTTATAAAAAAATGCATTTCACAGAAAAAAAATTGTTAGAATTAATAATCGGATAATATAACTAGTCAACTTAAATATCCCTGAAACCTGATCTGAACTCAAGGAGATGTGAGAAATCTACCATCGTGTATCATGACGTGCTCATTTTTTCAACAGAAAATTTCCAAATTTGAAGCTCATCCACGAAATTTTATGACTGTTTCAATTACTATAACTTTGTGAAAATAATCAGGTTATTCGACTTGTAACGACCAGATTTGTGTGAGGTACTTTACTTCTAACCAATTGGTCGATACAGCGGGGACAAAAGGGGGCACGGCGGTACAATACGGGGCGATAATATACGAATGATCGACGGTCGCTTGAACATCGACAATACAAAACGCGTTCCGATTTATAATACGAACGGGGGCCTCGGTTTAAGTTGCTTTCGGATAATCGGCCGCTTGCAAATGTATAAAATGGACGGGGCGAGCGCGGAAGTCAAAAATGTAAAACCACAAGAATAAGGAGAATGATCAAATCACGCTTTGCTTCTTCTTTTATACGGCGATTTTGGCCACTCCCTGGGCGTCGCGGGAGGTCGAGCTTCTGTCCATCTTCTTCCGCCAATCATCGTTTCCTGCTACGCTTTTTATGCTTACTTAGTTACGCCTCTCTAACGCTTTCCTGGTACTGTATGCTTTCTGTGCTTTGCTTGCTTCCTATGGTGGGCTTGGCCACACCTTTGTGCTTCTGTGCATGCTTCCTGTATCGGTTTCTCTGTATACACATGTTTTGTGGGGCCGCCGCTACCGTTACACTTGAGACTACTGTCTGGCGGGGCTTCTACGTATTTTACTGTGTGCAGGTGTTGTTTACGATTTTTACGGGGGATTACGGTAGCTGTGGAATGTGTAGTTTAGTGTAGGTTCTAGGGGAACAGCTGCCGTTTGTGCAAATTAATTAGGGCATCTTAATTGGGCTACCGGGGTGTGAATGGATCAAAATAAAGTACTTCACGTAATTTTGTAGGAATGTTTGGGTGTGAATCCCAGACACCCTTGAGACCATAAAATGTGAAAATAAAATAATATCTAATAAATGTCTATCACATACAGTATGCTACATATTTACAGTACTGCTTTAGCAGGTACGTTACAGACTTCATTTACTATTGTCAGATTTAGTCATCATCAATTCTTACCATGCAACTTAGTTTTACTGAGCCAAGATTTTTGCAATATGGTAGTGATAGTGATCTAAAATTAGATAAAGCTACCATTTGATTCAGGCTATACTTCTTTTTCATATATGAAATGTCGATCCAGATATTGCGTCATTTTAGCTATTTCAGCCACTGTGTCTGTTCAGCCACTGTATCACTTTCTGTTGAAGAGATCCAGCTGTATAATTATAGCATTTTGTGAGAAAGATAGCTTCCGAAACCCAGTCTTTTGGCCGTGCCCATTTTTTAAATACTATTTTCACTAAAAAGCGCAGGATTTTTTCGGATTTAATCGTTCTAGGGTATTCTGGTTTACGACCAATATAAATTACAGTAAAAATATATGTTTTTGAAATAATAAGAATTCATCAAACGCTGGTCATGTCAATGTCGTGAAGTCATGTATTTCAGGGTTTAAAAATAGGAGGCTCAGTGTAGTTGAGAAATTGAAACTCAAGCTTGACCCAAGACTTTCAGCGATCGAAATACTGAAGAGTCGTTGTGCATAAGTGACAAGATTTTATGGGACTCCCTGTGCATATAAAATCTGGCATAGTGGTTTATAAAAATCCCACCTTACAGAATCACTATCGACAGCTTAATCAATGGCAGATTTCACATGTTCTATAATGCATGATCAAGTCAAAAAATAGCGTTTTGAAGTTTAACTATCACAAAAAACATCAAACTGATATAAAATGTCCTTTTTCTCCACCGTCGTTTGAAAAAGTTTTGTCATTTTCGGACGATTTTTGGCTATCGGACGACATCGGGGACGTATAATCGCTGCTTCGATCGTTAGTCGCTCTTTCGGCAGTACTCCGACTGAGAATCAAAATTTCAGTTTCGAGCGAAGTGCAAGACGTTTGAACCAATTTTGATTCGCGCATTTTCAAATTTTTTAGAAAATTCAATCTATTCCGACAATGAATCATTTCATCGGTTATAGTTGAGTTCGAAGTCGATAAAGTTCTCTCTTGATCACATGACTTTTGACTTTGATCCACTATATTGTTCGTCACGTGATCGAAAGATGCTGCCCTTTCTTGGAAGAGTTTAGCTCCGGGTAATTTGGGAACGATCAATAAATTTTGTTTCATTTTTCGGACATATTCTCGTCGTTTTTTTACTTTTTTGTATCGTCTATATGCTAAGGATATGGCAAAAATTGACAAAAGTAATAAGGCGACTAGAATGACGCAGAATACTGGGAATTGAGGATTTCGGAATAGTTGAGCTGATCCGGCAGTTTTCATCCGGCAGACTTTGTCCTGTTTGCCAGTGATGGCGATTGTAGTATCGAGATAACAAGTTGACCAACTAGTTTTCATGGCTTCTAGGCAGCACTGAAATGTGGAACAAACATTTAAAAAAAGCGATATAAATTTGCTAAGCCGGTATTTTTCTCATATTGCTCAAGTCTACTGTGTAGCCCTGACTGCATAAAAGAATCTCTTTGATTTCATTTAATGAATCCATAGTGAATTATCGATGATTTTGATCACTATAGTTCATGCGAATGAGCATCAGTGATCGAAAACTAAAGACATAAATTTGAAAAATGATACAAATTACAGTGGTTCCGCCGTTTAACTCAAACTGGAATTTTTCTTACGTTGCTAGCATTCAGCTCACGAAAAAGTATATCACCTTCTTGTGCAGGTTTTTATTTGCACAGTTTTTTGACATAAACGGAGCTTTTTCGGAAAAAACGGACAACATACCAATTCACATTTGCATTTGCAGCTGAAAAACTTCAATGACTGAATCGAAATTTAATATGAAAATATGATGATTGCGGCAGCAACCATGAGTGAATCAATTTCACCTGACTGACACTGACCACAAGAGTCAAAACTGAGACTAATAAACATTAGACGGTTAATGTGAAAATTTGATGAAACATCTGCTCATAAACATGAATAATGCAAAATTTTTGAAATTTCCTCATCGTTTTTCATAATTTCGCAACTCAAATATTGAAATAAGACCCATTTATTTTAAAATTCGATGGAAATAAGTACAATACTTAAAAAATGAAAGTAGTACCGACCTTACAGTTCTTCAAGTTCAAGTTTAGAGTCCAGTACATAAGTCAGCAAAATATAAATGACTGTGTTGAGCATTCAAATAAAAATAATAGTCATGATCTACATGTCATTACATGATACTTGGCATGAGACTTTCAATGATTTTTACAACATCAGACTACTTTATCAGAAAACTAACATTAAAATATTTCAGGACGAGAAAGAACAAAAATACATGATTTTCGTGATGAATCGATAATGAGTTTATTCAATCAAACTGTTTTGATTTCAGAATGAGGTCAATGAAAAGTTCAAGCTTTTCAACCTAAGTTCAATCGTAATCCCCACATCAGCAAGTTCAGTTCAAGTGATCCTAAAACATACTCGTATAATGCGCTGGAAAAGTTTTTCATCGGCATAGCTAATTCTAATACAAGTTAAATTCGATAATTAAATCTCGAACGAAGATTGATTGATTTATTGTTCGAGTTTCCAATTTTTCATTTTTCGTGATAGAGCACCATTGATTTTCAAATGATTGATGCAGAAGGGTCGCAATCAAACTTTTATTCAAATTTATGCAAAGCTTGTTAACTCTATTCAATAAATTTTTCTTTCTTGATACAGACTACTTGATGATCACTCTTTTTAACCATTTCAAGATTATCTAACTTGATTTTCTGATCTCTAGTAAGGCTGCGTTTGCCAAAACTACGACCGCTGCATCAATAATTAATAAATTGAGTATAGTAAGCTTATAACTGTAATCAGTGAAAGAAAATTTTCTACAGCTGGCGGCTAACAGAACAACTGAAAATTTTGTTCAATAATTTGTTTGAGCGTTCAATATCGGCGCAGTTCTAGCCAAATCGGCATTGAATAAGCATGATGTTTTCCGATGATTTTAGCCACTCCTATTCTTACGCAAAAGTGTAGCTTTTTTCACAATATAAACATTTCCACTATGAGAAAATTGTAGATGAAATTCAACCTACTTTTTTTTTGTTTTCACTGCATCTATCATTTCAAATTAAATTGGCGATAGTCCATAAACTTCCGGAGACTCATTAATCGAGTTCGATTTCTCGTTGCATTCCTGTTCATTGCAGTACTTTTTCCGTTAATCTCATCTTGTACAGGGAAACGTGAGTGGTGGTCATCTTATGACAACTACCACAATACTTATGCAATTATCTCACAATACGAAACCTGTCATTATTTTTGTTTCTCATGCCCCCGAGCACAATAATTACATGCATTGCTAATAAGCGCAATTTCTTGTCATTATTATTATTTTCCCTTATGCAAATTTCCATTGTGCATCCAACCGCTCCTTCTCTCTTCCACTTATAATTTATTCAAAACGAGCTAACCTTCACTCGTAAATTTTGTCGACCGTGCTCGGACGCGGTGTCGTTTTTGTCGTTACTGTAGTGACCACCGCCACTGCCCGGGTGGAAATTGACGAGCACCCGCATTGGATAGTAGGCCGGTCCGAATAAACGCGACTCGCCGCCGTTTCGACCCTGGGGCGAAAAGGTCATTTTCCAAATGTATTTGTGCATCTGAAATTCAAGACCATCTTGCATAAAATATACAGTAATATAGTGACCGGAAAATGGGCGGTTTATGATTTCATCGACCTCTATTACGCACGCACAATGATCAGGAATTCAAGTTAGGGTATATGCAAATGAAGTGCAGTGAATAATGTCTTGTTTATCTTGTCCGAGTAAATAAACAATGCACGTGCAAATGAAAATATACTGTATTTATAAAATATAATCTGGTTTGGCAGAAATGGATTACATGTTGTGTGGTCATTGTGGTCGAGAGAATCCAAAAATACAGTGGCATAGATAGTAAAACCTGAATATAGAAGTACAATTGAAATGTTTAATAATTGAGCGGAAAGAGCTAGGTAATATAAACAAAATTATAAACCAAATTCGAAAATTTTTTAATAATACATGCATCAATTTCTTGAGAATATGACACGATAAGAAACTTTGCTGAGGGAACCGCTCTGTTGAAAAAATCTGGAAATAAAAACTAAACCCATATGTAGTAATTTCATACGCTTCTACAACTACCCGATCGAATCAACATAAATCATGACACATACATCCAAATATTCTATTTTTCTCAAATGAGCTTCGGAATGGAAAAAGATGTTTCCGCAATGAACGAGCAATCTGCGTAAGAAGCAACTTTTTTCTCAGATTGGCTGTAGAAGTTATAGTCTGGGTTTTAAAATTCTTGAAAATATCAACAGTGGAAAGCAGGCAGTAGTTCATATTTTTCCCATTTCTTGCTGACCCCATTGCCGCATGGGATTGAAAACTTTTGAGCCTTCTCAACTAACTCTTACCATTTTTTGAGTGTAAAAAATACGTCGGTTAAAGCTTGGTATAAACGACTGTGAGGGCAATATTTATTTTTTTTCAATTTACAAGAATTTTATAAAAAACAGACTACAGGAATAGAATTTGAAAAAATAAAATGACGACTTGCGATGCATGGTCACCATCTTGGATTTTCTTGTTTTTTTTTCTCATTTGTGATGTAATAGACCATAGTAAACATTTACGTAGATACATGCAAGTCGAGTCATGAAGCATGCTCAATTCAGCGTTTTTCAAATATGAAGTACTTTCCCTGGTGACGTTAGGTTCAGAAAACGTAACTGGAATAGAGTTTTTGCAAACGAAAAACGAAAGTCTCAACCGAATTGGCAAACCTTATTTGGCCTAATTTTATAACTTTTGACCAAATTAAGACTATTTTTCAGTACAAAACGCTTTATTATATGTTCTACAAAGTGAAAGTTCTCGTTATTTTAAATAACTTCATTTTACCGTATTTTAGCATGAAAATATGAAATCATCATTCTGAATTATTGAACTAATTTTATATGTAATCAAACTCGTCAGACTAGTCGCTACACACAAAGCGGTACCTTGTTTTATGGCAAACATTGTTATCATAATGTTCTTAAAGAACTACAGTGGCGAACAGATATCATGTAAAAGCTAATCATGCCCCAAATAAGTTTTTGACTGAAATTTTTCACTTTTCAAGAACACAAACAACGGTCTTGTTTTTTGAAATTTTAATTTTTAGGAAGACATAGAGAAAATGAGAGGCTGGTTGTTGAAAATTTTGGAAATTCCAAATACTTGGATTGAATTTCTAACATTTTGGTATATTTATAGGAAAATTCTTTGAAGTGTGAAATTCGAAATTCCCTGTAACCATACTTTTTCAAGACTTGCAGGCAAGCGAAACTTTCAGTATGAAGACAAGCAACGCTACAACAGTTTTGTATTGCAAAATCACGTGGAACTATTCTGAAAACTAAAATCCAACGAAATGAAGCTCAAAAAGAACGAGCACAGAAAAAATTCCGTTGGCACACATCTATTGTGATTTTGTGGAACAGATTTTGAAATTTATAGTCTTATAAAATGTTTGTACATTTAACAATGACCAAAATCGTGGACACAAAAAACCACAAAAATTTTGCGAAGGTTGATTGAGTGGGATCACAAACTAGCAGCCCTGTTTGACATATGCATATTGTTCAGCACCAAATCCTAAAAGTATAATAAGTTATATAATCTATAGCATTTCAAACAAAGAACTATAGATAGCCCGTAAAAAATTCTATCGCACTGAAATCTTTGGAGAATCGAACGACAAAAGTGGTTAATTTCTTACTCGAATTATGATGTTCAAAAGTGGAGGCCTCGAGCACATGTCAATGGAAGATTTCATTTTAATTGGGCCAAAATTGCCTAATCCTAAATCACACTTCGATTCAAACGACCGCTGCGAAATTTGACTGTTATTGTTGGCCATTGTACAATTAAAATCGTAATTTTGAAGCATGATATAAAAATTTTAATTATAAATCTTCAATTTTTCAATAATGGAACAGACGGACGCTCCGTAGGCACAAAAGATCCGGCAGGGCTAAATTGGTCCCATCTCTTTGATGTTTTAGAATGGGCAGAAAATAGGCGCGTATACAGTAGGTTACAGTAATCCTAGCGTAAATAAATCCAATTAGGATCCTGCTGATTTGACGACTATTGTAAAATTTGTTTAAGATGCCAATCAACAATAAAAGTCTAATAGCGGATGACTAGATGTTGCTGAAAAAAGAAAAGTATAGTATGATTTATGGGTCACAAAAGCCATGAAAACTCCCACTGATTGTACTTTCTAGAGAAGCCAGAACATATTTTTCGTCCACGCACGAAAAGAAACCAGAATCCACTTCATTAGCCTTCCAGAGCTAAAGCTGTTGTTGAAACGGAGTAATATGCAAATGAGGCACCAAAATCTAATCCACTTTTCTTTTATGGGCTGGCCGGCACTTCATTCGTCAAACTACTCGAAGAAGTGGCGCCATTTAAGCGGCGGCGAGAAAGGATGAAAAGAGAGCAACTGTCGCCCATTAGCCGGAGGAATCCAAACAAATTTTATGCAAAGAAGTTTAAGAAAATGGACTCGCACCAACAAAGCTCGTCTTTTGTTTACTGATCTTATTCCAGCAATTCTTGAAATTTTAAAATTTCCACTACACTGTAGCGTGAACACTGATTAAATTTTTATTGATGTTAATTTTCCAATCTCAAAACATCATAATTTTCATCAGGAAATTCCGCAAAGAAAATTCTGAGTATGGAAAGTCTGAAATTAGGACAATTAGGGCAGGTTTACCCCAACTATGTGTTAGCTGCAAAAATTATCTTCCTAAAAACTATTAGACTTGGAGAATTAAGCAAATTTTATAGATAAATCAACAATATTTAATAATAACTAATTTCACTAATGATTGCTAGTGATTAACGAATTTCATGTGAATATCAATCAATTTCGACAATAAGTAAAAACGCAGGTCTAAACATCTCATCACCCTTTCTAACGACGATTGGTTGCATTGAATCCAAATTTTTTTTGGGCGATCCGGAAGATAATTTTCGTGCTATATTCGAAGCTAGATCTATAGTCAGTTTTTCTTGAAGTGCTTTCAGACGACGAAAGTGGAAAACGAATAATTTTGCTTAACTTTCTATTAAAGGACGCTTTATAGAAAGTGCAAGTTTGTTAGTTGACTCATCTACTGCCTTGAACTATTATTTTTTTGTGATTTGGATATTGCTTCTTAGGGTAAATGATAAAGTTCGACATAAAAAACGTAAAATTGAATTATTTTACTTAATTGTGAAAGTGAATGCAGAAAAAAAAGACTGTAGAAACTGTTCATTTTTAGAACGAATGTAAGACTCTCTGTCCGGCTATAGTGGTAGTCTCGAATCAGGCTAAACTCATTATTGGGAGACAGAACCGAATCGAAACTGTGATTGTGTCCCGTTACCTTGACTGTCCCTGTTGTATATGAAAACATTAAAAATCCTATTACTGCGAGTAAAATGCGATTACCTTATAATGGGATCAGATCACCTGATCTAAAACGGTTGAACTGACATATACTGGCCATGGTAACTTACTCAGCCTGATTTGATTTTATAATCCAGTGTTATCATCCTAATTGTCAGTTTTTGTTTTACTGATTCAATCTGTTACAGAATCTGTTATGTCAAATCAGAGAAAGATAAAGGTTGAAGAGCTGCATAATATTATTACATGTGGCAGCATTATCAGATTATTTCAGATAGTTTTTGTTTTGCTGATTCAATATGTAATGTCAGATCAGAGCAACATCAAGGTTTCGTCAAATCAGAGCAAGATCAAGGTTGAAGGGTTGCATATAATGTGATTAGATATGGCAGTAAATGCAGATCATTTCAGATTGAAGTATAATGTATTCCGGATCCACTCAATATGTTCATATCTATTAGTCATCAAGTATTTTTTTGTTTGGATGATCAATCTATATTGAATCATGCATCATACAAAAAACATAGTTTGACCAATGTGATCATCTAACTAATGCATCAATTTCACTATAATGTTTGTGGGAAAATTAATTGGTTTATGATGTACACCATAAAAAAGACAAAATGTTTGCCTGCGCAAATAAGTTAGATTTTGTTGATAAATCAAGGCAATAAGTGTTGACGGGTAAATAATATTACCACAAAATATTCAAATTTATCCAACGTCAAAATTGAATTCATAATATAAGTAGCGCAATCGAGGTAACGGGATAGGACAAAAAAGATTCTATTTTTCATAAAAATTTATTGGTCGATGTAACGGGAGTTTTACTTATTAGTCGAGGTAACGGGACACAACGGTCGAAAAGTATGTTACCTAGATAATGAGTTATCCACAGCTCACTCGAATGATAGAGGACAGTGGTTACACATGATTCTTCTTGATCAGTAAATCTTAGAGCGCAACAGAGGTCATTCTAAGATGATCAGAGGTCGTTTTGACACTGGTCAAAAACGTATTACTCGAATGACCACCTTCTGCCATGCCTGTGAACTCACCTAAATCCGACAGCAAAAAACGACTTCGGAATAAAAAGGTCTTCAAAATTTATGAACTTCAACGGAAAAGTCCATTCTATATATGACGAATAATGACGGCCTAAACAAGATAATAACAACACGAGAATACAACAGCTGACTATGCAATTGTACGACCATCAGTCGACGGAAATAGTTGTTCGCCGAAGGTCAGCAGTCATCAATGCGCTGAAAAATGGACGAGAATGACCGCAAAGGTTTTCTCATTCACTTCCCATTGAAACATAAAACGGGCGCATTCGTAAAAAATAGTCTTTTGTGCTTATTCCGGTCATTTGCACGGCATATCGGCCATGGTGTGGTATATGTCTTCCCCTCCTCCTGTATTGTGGAAAGAATATCACCTGCTCGGATCTTACTATAAAGAAAGCTCTTTTTGTTGTTACATCAAGGCGGATATAAAGATAATTGGCTCAGTAAGGCTCAGAGACAGGGTATCTTCTATTAAGATGTAAAAATTTTTGGTACATTAAGCCATTGGTCACCGGGGATGTTAAGGCCTTAAGGTAATTCTGGACTAATTGTCGTATTGTCTGTTATTTTAGAAAATGCTTGTAAACTGAAAATTGAAAAAAAATTAATAATACCGACCGACCGACTCGTCTTTTGTGTTTTGAGACCATACAGGGTATGCGGTAAGTATAACGAGGATTAAAATTCTATCCGAATTCCCTACAGCATTAGGGGACGATACGTATAAAGCCCTATCCAGCAGTGAAAAATCCCAGGATTTTTGTGGCCGATTCCTAGGATTCAATCGTCGACAATAGGCGACTGGACTTCTAAATTTTAGCTTAAAATGTCCACTTGGATGTAGAAAGTACGGTTGGGGTCGAACTCTACAAGGCTTGGCAAGAAATTTGTAATCCTACACGAGGTCAAGCCGACAAAAGTTGGAGATGGAAAGTGATAAAATGCGTAAAAATATTAATTGAACACAGATTTATGTCAAACTGGAAAAATATTTAAAATAATACAAAAAATTTGAAAAGCGTGAAATAATTTTGAATTTTTAACATTAATATAATTTCACAATTTTTAATTTCGACCTAAATTCAATGAGGCACAAATTAAGAAACCTATTATTTTAGTTAAATTTACAGTTTCTCCAAAATAGATAATATTGTACCGAAATTTCCAAATTTATTCGTATTTTGTTAAAACGACTCTAATGGAGGCGACCCTTCAAAAATGGTGCTTGCTGGCCATTTTGAGGAAAATTCAAATAGCCATAGTTGAGGCCAATATTCTGCCTCTAGTGTCCAGAAAGTGGTCTGATTTTTGAGTCGACGTGATTGGTGTATTTATTGTATGTAAAGCGAAATTGAAAAAAGTTGGCAAGGCCGGAAACAGTGTTACCAGAACCTTAGATTTCATTGAATAGTATCACGACTCAAAGGAACATACACACAGCCAATTATAGTTTGGAAGGATGCTGAGCCAAAGGTAAATCACACGTTCTTTTTTAGATCCAAAGAAAACTGAAATATTAATTGATCAATTCATTATCCCGAACGAAAGCATAATACCTTTTGTGGCACTTCGTAAGCTATCTAGCTAATTCAGCATGATCTAATCCAAAAAAGTCTGAAAAGTGTTCGGTGAACTAGACTGATTCAAAATTTTGATCAACTCATGAAATCATGCAATCAAAATTCTTGAGAATATTTTCCCATCTCTAAAAGCTTCGCAATAGCTATGCAAGCTTCACGTGCTACATATTATAAAAGTTGCAGACGTCAAAAGCTTCAAATACGTTAATAACTTGATGATTAAGAAAAATGACATACAGAATTCAGCGTAGCATCAGCCACTCAAATTTGTCAAAAAAGCTTTTCTCTGTTTCATATTTATTGCACTAGACTTTAAAAAAACAAAAAACTGAAAAAAAAACCGCAGAACTCTTGCACCTCGGAAACACGGGCCATAAATCTTCGGCGCTTCTTTTAGCAATTACTTATTTTTGAAACTGTTCGTGAAAATGATTGATGGGAAAAACAGAAGCGGCATGGGAGAAATAGAAAAAAATGAATATGTCAATGGTGAAGAATCTGCGTAGTCCCAGACGACACGAAGGTAGCCACATCACCATACCATATAGTCATAAAAAGCAGCAGTTGTCGCGCCCCTGTGAGGCGTGAGGGAGAAGGAGGTAAAAATTCCAGTTTTGAAAAAATTATGTGCCGCCCGGGTTCGGTCGAAATTACATCCGAAGAGAATACTCTCAATTATTATTGCAGGGAGAAGGATTGATAGCCGTCATGAAAAACCCCGTAAATAGAAAGATGGGATGTTTCGATTTATTTTTGTTGTTCTTTTTTAAAAAAATGCAAAAAAACAACTGATAGAAATTTGAGTGAAAAATTGAAAAATTATTCTCTGGAGAGCATACAGCATGTTATCACGCGCATAATAGGGTCTTGTCTTGTGAAATATGAGCACCTCGATTTTCTTGAAAGTGCTTACATTAGTATACCTTTGGAACAAAAAAAATCATGCGATGTTGATTTTCTCCACAATATTCATTAAAACGTCAAACTAACTAAGTTGAAATAGTGTACGGGGTTCTAAAACGAGCTAATGATTTCATGGACACCTGTTACTTTATTTTGACGTATTTCTCACGCCTGGCATTGTACTTTTATTCTCCAAATCTCCGAACCCAAAATAATCGACACAAATTCCATGAGCAGAAAAGAAACTTTTTATCTTACGCTAAAATGTTTTCATAAAGTAGTTCCTCTAAACCGCCACATGCACTCGACCAGAGAGAAAAAACTGTCCGCATAACCGCAGGTTGCTTCAAGTTCACAGAGGTTCTCTAGCCAGATTGAGATGCAGAAGCGCTACCTAGTGCACGAGCGCTACCTAGTGCACAAGCGCTACCTAGTGCACGAGTGTTGAAAGTGGTTTTATCATGCATCGTGTTTATAAAACAATGGCGGTTGGACAACAAAATGGCCCTGTTCAACAACAAAATCCGAAAATCCTACAAAAAAATAAAATCCACAGAAATGGTCATCGATGCGACCACCCTGTTACAATAACAAAATGCTGCACACTTCATGTTATTGTCGACGTGGTATTCCAGTATAAAACAATGTTTTATGCAAAAAATCTGAACAATGGCCTAATCAAGACGATGATAGTAATAAAATCATCAAATCATAGACCGAAGTTTAGGGAACAGAAAAAAACAAGATACCAGACCAGACAGCATTCGTTTACTCGCATCGTACACAATGGACACGGAAAACTGTCTTAAGTATTAAATTTTAAAAATCGATGGTTCAATGCGATCATGTCAATTTAGATAATCGTATTCACAATGCGCGCTTGAATTTTATTCAAATTACGGGTGATATTTGGCAGATCAATCATTTTGATCTCAATGCTTCACAGGTTGATGTTTTAAATTTTTTAATGCACAAAATTCATCATTTTTTGCGTTATATGCGTCATTTAGTGGTTAAAAAATCGCGTTTTATTTTTCATGATGATAACTTGTAAGATATAATTTGAAAAAATTGATTCATAATCGTCCCTATTTTCGTGATGAATGCAGAGGCAAAACGAGTGCGAAAATTCTGCTTCAACACACAACGTATATAGGATATTATTTTCCAATTTGGTAGCGCTCGTGCACCATATCCCTAGCCATAGGGAGCTCCGGTAGAATGAAGGAGTACGGTTTAGAAAATTGTAATTTTTTTGTCTAAAAACAATGAAAATGTGTCTATGAAGCAAGCCTAAAAAATTGACATTTTATACCGTTTTTGGACAAATATAGCCATTTTCTGCTGAAAAATTGACTGTTTTCAGTTTTTTTTTTCAATCATGGAGATCGTATTTCAGAGACGCAAATTTCAGCAATATGATTGCCAAAACTTGACGGGTCATCTGGCTGGCCATATAGCCGACGATTTTCCCTCAATTAGCTGTATAAACGACATCAAATTCATGTTAACAGAAGGATGAAAGTCAGTGAAATCTTCAAAATCCTTAATTTTCCATTCGTTTTCTACCGATCAATCCTAATTCCAGAGTTTCAAGGAATGTCGCTTTGTTTGTGTAACTGATCGAAATTTTGAAGAGGTAAAAATCGCTTCTAAATGCACAAATATAAAGTTAGTTAACTGTATTTTCGATGACACCGAAAGCAATTAGGGCAGTGTCTATTAGCCGTATACTGCGAATATATATTTTTTGTTATCCGCCGTATACGGTTAATAGTGCCTTTTCACAGCATCGTATTCAATAACTTCTGCAAAATTTTCCTAAAGTTTTAGAGTTAATCGAAAGGCGTTATCAGATACCCTTCTCATCCTCCTGTAAGGCAAATAATTGATTATTACATGTTATTCGAAAGTTGATTAGCTATTCAGTTATAAGACACTATTTTCTCAATTTTTCATCTGTGACTTTCGAGATGAATCAAGAGCAGAGAACCGATGCGTGTTAACACAAAAATTTATACAAGCCGAAACCGAAGGCGTATTCTAAAAATGATTTAGTCTTCGAATACATGATATAGAATTTGATTCAAGTAATATTCAAGAAACACTTCAACAAGCCTTCGAGTGTTTCACTGCTGCGAAAGTGGGCATCATTGAACATCATATGAATGAACCCTACAATATTTGGAAAGCTACAGTCACATACTTTCAAAAGAGGGTTGATTTTCAAACCTTGGTTGACCAGAATTAACCACTTTTTAAGCATCTGATAAAAATTTTTTGTACTATCCCCATTTGTACCCGACAAATGAGCGGCTCAAAATCATTTGTACTACTACAGCAACAAAAGGGTATATTTTCCGTACTTGAATCATAAATTTTCGTTTCTACGAGAACAAATACATAGTTTGTTTTTTTTAATAAAATGCTTCTAAATTGAAAACGGACAAAAATCAACAATGTCGTCAAAATTGAATACATCACAAAGCTTTCGCAATAGGATTTTTCATTCCAAAAATTGTGAAAGATTGATTGAATAAGCTCACAAGTTTTCACTCTCACCTGACGGATGGTTTAGCAGAAAATTGTAAAAAACTAAAATAGTACTTGCCTTCCCCTTTTATAATTTAGAAGCATTTCAAGAAGAACAGACCATAGTCAAACATTTCGCTTCTGCGCCACGTCCTTTCATGTTGAAGTATAAAATCAAGCACGAATCGGACCATTTTGAAGCTATACGGTACACTGGAGGGATTCTGTAGCACGAACTAGATCAGCTTGACTGGCTGACTTAATAATTTAACAGCTCAAAACGTGTTTCAGTTTTCAATAATTTTTGAATCCATCTAAGCCAACACAAGTCAAGTTCGCAATCATTGTACAGGGTGAGCCAAAAAAGGGCGACTGGTGCTGACTTTCATGACTTTCGAACGGATGGAGCTTTTTCAATGCGGATTGCTGCATCAGAATGCCCTGTTTGTCTTTGTTACAAGGCAAAATTTTATGATACTGTACAACCGTACAAACCGTACAAACAGAAATTTAGTAAAAGCGGTCATTTTTCAAAAATTAAAAAAGTCGTGAAGTCAAAGTAAAAGTTGTCTTATTGTGAAAAAAGTTTTCTGAAGCTGTTTACACGCAATAAAACTTTAAAAATCATTCAGATTTGTAAGTTACACATAATTAAAAGTCATAAACTTCATGTTTCAATATGGGCAAAATTTCACTGAAATCAAGACCTTTTGTTTTGAAATTGGAAAAGAAGCCAAATCAATTCTGTCATTGACCAGATCGAAAAACGATTAAAATTATTGGTGAAACAGAAATTAGGACACACTAAAACGGCTCTCTTGTAGTTTCCAGCTCTTATATGGTTCTTATGACTGGATCTATTTGAATTTTCTGTTGTCAAGCATGTTGATTTTGTCAATTTTTCAAAATTTCTTTGCAAAGAAACCGACGTTTAGTATTTCTGATTCTAGTCAATGAATATTAGAGCAATCTGGCTAACACTTTGCAGTTTATATGTCAGATGTTTTATCTATCGACGACAGGAAACCGCAAGCTTCCCCAGTTTGAAAGCTACAAAAGTCAGTACTGTTCACCTTTTTTTTGGCTCACCCTGTATATTTGAGTGATGTTAAAATTAGAAATACATCGGACTATAATCGTAGAAATGATACTGCAGTCACTGTCGTACGACTTTGCTTCATGATACGATGACATATAATTATTTTCATTTCATAACGGCAGGTTTTTCATACGATTTATGTGAACATCTTTCATGCACAATTTACTGTAGTTTCCGTATGGCTAAATAAATAAGTAATGGTATACACAATCAGGGTTGGCAAGACCTGGGTTTTTGGGTTTTTGGGTTTTTCTGGGTTTTTCTGGGTGCATTTTCTTGACAAAATTTGGGTTTTTGGGTTTTTGGGTTTTTCTCAATTCTTTTAAATTTTCAGATAGTATTGTTTTCAGAAAAAGAATTTAGTTTTTAGTTTTTTTTTTAAATTTTAAACTTTTTTTTATATTTTCAATTTTTTTCATGTTTCCTAAAATTTTTTGTTTTCGTTTTATTTTTTTCATTAAAAAATTTTTTTCTGTTTGTTTTTTGTTTATCTTTTTTTGTTTTTTGTTGTTTTCTGTATTGTATTGTTTTTTAAGGTTTTTGTTTTTCTTTCCTTTTTTGTTTCTGGTTCGTTGTTTTTTCTTTTTTTTGATTTTTTTTCTGTTTGTTTTTTTGTTTTTCTTTTCTGTTTTTGTTTTTTGTTGTTTTCTGTATTGTATTTTTTTATGTTTTCATTTTTTTCTTTTTTTTTGTTTCTGGTTCGTTGTTTTTTGTTTTTTTAAATTTTTTTTGTATTGTTTTTTAAGGTTTTTGTTTTTCTTTCTTTTTTTTGTTTCTGATTCGTTGTTTTTTCTTTTTTTGATTTTTTTTCTGTTAGTTTTTTGTTTTTCTTTTCTTTTTTTGTTTTTTGTTGTTTTCTGTATTGTATTTTTTTATGTTTTCATTTTTTTCTTTCTTTTTTTGTTTCTGGTTCGCTGTTTTTTGTTTTTTTTTAATTTTTTCTGGAAATTTTCAGATACGGAAAGAAACTTCTCTACCTTTGGCTTCATACATTCCAAGCTGCGAAATCAATTGTCGACGGAAACAGTGCGCAAACTGGTATTCGTTAAGACAAACTGGGCTGCTAGAAAGTTCCCGTGACTGTGAATCTGATGAAGTGAGCGAAGCCGAAGCGTGAAATTTGATTTCCGTAATTTTCAATTTTTCAAAGTGACATTTCAATTTTTAGTGTTTAGATCATGCAATTCAATAAACAGCCAATCGTTTTAATGAGCCAAATCGATAAAATCGTTGTGCAATGTGCAGTCGCGTGACTCGTGTAAATATGTTACAACCAAATGTATAGTCAGTCTTGAACACTGTTCAGCAATTTAATACACTTTATACGTTAAAAATAACATTCTCATCTATATTTTAACTAAAATGATCATTCATTAGTACAAAACTGGAACAAAAACCCTAGAAAAACCCACCAAAAACCCAGAAAAACCCACCAAAAACCCAGAAAAACCCACCCAAAAACCCAAAAATGAAGATTTCAAAAACTGGGTTTTTGCCAACCCTGTGCACAATGCACCAGTGTTTTTTTTTTGTGCCAAAACATGGTTTTTTGGCACAAAAAAATTTGGAATGGCACAAAAAATTTTGAGCGTTTGTGCCAATTGGCACAACATTTTTGGCTTTTTGAAACATTAAATGTCCTTGATTTTTAGACGTTTTAGGGGCTGAAATACGGAAATTTTTCGGCGCTTTGCGCCGAGTCAATGAACATAATAATTTTCTATTCCTATATTTGACCCGCCCAGCGCGAACTATTTCTCTCCGAACAGTGTATTGGTATCGTTGCAGCAAACTTTACAGGCTGTCAATGATTGATGAGTGAAAAGAAATTCTGAATATTCTCTGCTAATTCAGTCAGATTCGGATTTAAAACTGAAATTCTTACTTTTTTGTTTGATTGATTCAAATAGAAAAATCGACATCGTTGGTAATGGTACAATATTCCGACCGAAAATTTACACAATTTTTAACTTTATTTTCCCTAATCTTTACAGTGTTGCTTAACATATATATTATATATATATATATATATAAGCCAAGGTAAAGTGGGGTGACTTTGATCAGGGGCGACTTCGATCAGAGTATGGCATTTGATCACTATTTGAGATCAGCAGGTCATTTTTGCTGTGTAGCCAACCTCACAGCACCCCAAACCCCACCAATCACACTTGTGCTTGGGCCCCCCCCCCCAACTTGGCCAACCCTGTACCCAAAATCATCCACCCCCCCCCCCCAGTTTGGAAAAAATTAAAAAAATTTGCCAAAAAGTGTATGTTTTTTGGCCTTTTTTGGGAAAAATTTAGACTTTTTTCTACCCCCGAACTGGTCGGAGGTCTTACAGGTTCAGGTATGCCCCCAATTACAGCAGGCATGATTTGAACTTCCTGAACAATTCTAGAATTATTTAAATTTCGTCAGCATTCCATTTCTTTTAGAGTCATCGTGAAATATTTTCTTGCACACTTTTTTTCTTATCTGACTGAAATGGTCTAGCTGAAAAATAGGTTGAGCAGAGCACGATTATTACAAAAAATTAATGCGTCTTAAACGTTAACTTTTCGTTAAACTTTTGGCATAAAACTTTTCCGCAGTTTTTCATTATGTTTCTAGTAGAAAAAATTTTTTGTGCCATTGGCACAAATTTTTTTGGCCGTTTGTGCCAATTGGCACAAATGTCCGTGCACAAAAAAAAAACGCTGGTAGGCACCACCGTTTTGTGTCCTCAAATGGGGTCTTTTGAGGTAAAAAAATTTTGAATGAGGAAAAAAATTTTGGGTATGGTCTCATTGTGGAAAAAATTTGGGCAGTGCAAAACCTAAAAGATACGTTTTGGTGGACTTGAAACGGTAAAAATCCTAAAATTTCCGGCGCTTTGCGCCGGTCTTGGGTATAATATAATCATACCTGTACTTGAAGGGGGGTTGGGAGGGGGACCTCCCCAACTTAAATTTACCCCCCCCCCCAATAGGTCGGACCTCTTACAGGTATGTTGCACAGGCCGGAAAAATTTTGGTTGCACAGATAAATTTTTAGTTTGCTCATTCTAAAATCGATAAATTTGCGTAAAATTACCGGAAAAAACCATTGCAAATCAGTTTTCCTGTATTTCATTCGATCCGCGTCGGTGTTTTAGGCATCTAAAAACGCAATTTTCTTCTGAGTTGTGGAGAGAAAATGGAAAGATTAATATGACTACTTACATTACATTAACGTAATTTGTTGCGCGCGTAGCGCCGAAAATTTTTTCTGAATTCCAATATTCTAGAACCACTGGAAAATTAATCTTTCCTCCTTTTATTCCCAGACAGAAGGTTTGATTTTTCAGTAAATTTAATGAATTTTCAGTCAAACAAACTAAAATTCAAAAACTAGGCATAGACTAGCGACTAGAAATTTGGATCTTTCAACGGCAAGAATTTCTACATTGTCTTACCCTCATAAACGTTTTAATCACATGAAAATCAAAAATTTGTATGAAGATCGCAAAAAATTTTGGGGAAAATGACCGCAAAATGTTATAGTTTTCAATCAAATTCGTCAAAAAATCAATACAGGATTAAGCATTTATCCATAATAATTTGATAATTAGAACCTATAAGCACTAACCAGAATGACATTTTCTAACCGCGCAGTAGAAAAATATAAAAAAATTATAAATAAATATATACCCCGGCGCCAAGCGCCGAAAAATTTTCACTTTTTTTTAAATTTTAGAAACGCATGAAAATGCATCTCCGGACAGAAAACCCTATAACGTATTCAAAAGAGCAGTCCGACCTCAAGTTGCACTGTGCAACCTGGTAAAAAAATTTTGGTTGCGCAGCCCAAAATTTGGTTGTTGTGTGCAAAAAAAACTGTAATGGACTGTTAACGATTAGAAAATGAAACGAGCTAACTTGATTGATACAAACTGCTGAACATTGATTAGTGAGTCGAAGTAGATATGCTAACCGGCCGCGCCTGATAGACAATAGTTATTATTATACCGATGACCGGCGCCAAGCGCCGGAAAATTTTGAGATTTTTGACCCTTTTAAGTCCACTAAAACGCATCTTTTTTGGTTTTTGATTTCCCAAAAATTTTTTCCACAATGAGAACCATACCCAAATTTTTTTCCTCAAAAGACCTCATTTGAGAAACAAAACGGTAGTAGGCAGCAGCAGCACAGTTTTTTCCTCAAATCGACTCTTTTTTGAGGAACTTTTTTTGAATTGAGGAAAATTTTTTTGTGCTTAGGCACCACTATGAGGAAAAAATTATTTGATGGTTTCCTGTCTGGAGATGCATTTAACGCGTTATGAAACCGAAAATTTTGGAAATTTTCAGGCGCTTCGCGCCGAATTTTTAATTATTTAATGCGGCGTTTTTTTTGTGCACGGACATTTGTGCCAAATTGGCACAAAGGGCCAAAAAAATGTGTGCCAAAGGCACAAAAGATTTTTTTCGGCCTGAAAACTGGAAACCTTCAAAAAGTTTTATGCCAAGAGTTGATAAAAAACATAACTAAAGATACTTTCGCCGCACTAATTTGCATAAAAACCGTGCCATCTGTATTTCATCTAAGAAGCACGTCAGTGCGATAAGAAAAACTGATCGAGAAAGCATTTTATGCGATTCGAAAAGAAATCGGACGCTGCGAAAATTCGCCATATTTTTATTGGAATTTTCAGGCATTTTTTCTTTAATTTAGGCTACGAATTTTCTCCATACGCCAATGAAATTAAGGGTGTCAATAATTGCTTTCTCCTGAAAAAAACCAAACCGAAAATCGCGTTGCATAAATTTTCGTTGAAAAATTGTGGCAACAATGTGAATTTTTCTGTCCGAATCAAACACCAGAATAAAAATTTCGGTTCCCCACACACTGAATGAACAGTGGGAGTTAACCATTTCTATTCATTTTTCAATCATTGAAAATGTCATAGTTTGTTGCGATTATACAAATATACTATTCGAATACAATTCTCTGAGGTTCTAAACAAATAAAAGTAAGCAATATATTATACTTATTGACTCAGCTCAAAGCGCCGAAAAATTTTTTGCGTTTTCATCCCCTTAAACGACTAAAAATTAAGGAAATTCAGCCTTCGACCAGTCAAAACATTTGTGCCAATTGGCACAAACGCCCAAAATTTTTTGTGCCATTCCAAATTTTCTGCCACAAACCATGTTTTGGAATAATCACTTTGAAAAAGTTTAGAGACTTGATGTATTGATCTTCCTCAAAAAATGTTTCAAGGAAAAACTACGAATCTTCATCAAATATCAAGATAAAATATTGAAGATTACCACTTTTAAAAATGAGATAATACGTTTGAGATGATGAAAACTATTATACATTAAAAGATATGTGAAGGTAGACATTCTGAAAGTTTCGTCTGAGCTACATATGTAGGTAATACATAAATTTATTATTAAAGTTATAATCAGCGCGAAGTGTCGGAAAATTTTGAGATCATGGACTTCTAAAACGCACCAAAATGCATATTTTCTGTACCTTATCCCCAAAATTTTTCTTCCCTAAATGGGAAAGAGCCGTTTGTACATGTACAAATGGACTACTCCAATTTCGTTTGCCCCAAAAAATTTTCATTTGCTTCCGGCAGAAAAAAGCCTGATTGGCACAAACGTCCAAATCCTTTATGCCATTATAAATTTTTGTGTGCCAAAAACCATGTTTTGGCACAAAAAACACTGATTTGTTGCAGCGTTTTTTTGTGCACGGACATTTGTGCCAATTGGCACAAAGGGCCCAAAAAATTTGTGCCAATGGCATCTAAAATTTTTTCCAAGCCTAAAAAACATACTGAAAACCTTTAAAAAGTTTTATGCCAGATGTTTGATAAAAAACATACTTAACCAAAGATACTTTCGCCGCAACTAATTTGCATTAAAATCGTGCCAACTCTTTCTCGTCTAAGCTCGTCAACAGTGCGTTAAGAAAAACTGAGGAGAAAGCAGTTTATGATTCGAAAAGAATTAAGATATTTTTATAGAATTTTTCAGGTATTTTTATAGAATTTTTCAGGCATTCGTATATTTTTCTTTAATTTTCGGCTACGAATTTCTTCTTAACACCGATGCAAATAAATTAAGGATGTCCATAATTGCTTTTTCGAAAAAACTAAGACAGAAATCGCGTCGCGTAAATTTTTTGTTAAAAAATTGTGCCAACATTGTCAATTTTTCTGTTCCAATCAAACACCAAAAAAAAATTTTGGTTTCCAATCACACTGAATGGAACAGTGGAAGTTAAACTATTTCTATGCATTTTTTAGTGATTGACAATTTCAAATTTTGTTTGTGATCATACAAATATACTTTTCAAATACAATTATCTCAGGTTCTAGACAAATAAAAGCATAACTTACTATACTTATTGATTCGGCACAAAGCGCCGAGAAAATTTTGCGTCACCAACCCCTAAAATGACTAAAAATCAAGGGAATTCAGCCGTCGACCAGTCAAAAAAATTTGTGCCAATTGGCACAAAGGCCCAAAATTTTTTGTGCCATTCCAAAATTTTTTGAGCCAAAAACCATGTTTTGGCACAAAAAAACACTGATTTAATACTTTTTCTTCATTATTCTAATGCGCGGTTAGAAAATTTTATTCCAGCTAATGCATATAGGCTTTTAGTTATCAATATGAATAAATGTTTGATCCTGTGTCGTTTTTTTAAGAATTTGACGAAAAGCAAAATTTTTCCTCGGTTTATTTTACCAAAGTCTTTTTGCGGTCTTTAAAAAGATTTTGACATTTGTGTGATTAAAACTTTTCGAGTCCAAGTAGGAATTCTTGCTGGTTGAAGAATCAAAATTATTGGTTGCTTCCCCTAGTTTTTGAATTGTAGTCTGCCCGACTGAAATTCATTGAATATGAATTCACTGAAAGATTGAACCTTCTGTCTAGGAAATAAAAGCGGAAAGGTTCATTTTCCAGCGTTCTAGAATATCAATATTCCAGAATAAAATTTTGGCACTAGCGCCGAACAAATTACTCATACCAATCTTTCCATGTTCTCTTCAAAACTTAAAAAATTTGGTTTCAAAAGCCTGAAACCGACGCGAATCCAAATGAAAGTTGGTTAGTTAAAATAGTATCAAGGGTCTTTCCTCAAAGGAATATAGTGTTTATACTTTCTGGTGAAATTATGTAGTGGTAAACGCATTAAGTCCATAGGCTGGTGGGACCAGGTTCGATTCTTAAAGTAGGTAGGGTTTCTCTGTTGTGACAAAGAGTATGTGACATGTGTGCAGATGTTACGCAAATGACTTCTTGAATCCTATGAGCCCCTGGATTTTTGAATTGATCTAGACAGCTGCATCTTGGGGAGTCCGAAAATGCCAGTTTGGACCATAATTGGGAAGGGAACCGACTTGTAAAAAAATCCCCAAGAAAAATTGGAATGGCACAAAAAAATTTTGGGCATTTTTGCCAAAAAGCACAAACTTTTTGACTGGTCGAAGGCTGAATTTCCTGGATTTTTAGTCATTTTATGGAATGAAAACGCAAAATTTTTTCGTGGCTTCGCGCCGAGTATAATATTAATTGCTTTTATTTGACTAGAGCTTGAGAGAATTGTATTTTAATGTAGTATTATTGTTTCATCGCAACAAACTTTAAGATTGTCAATGACTGATTAATGAAGGGAAATGCTCAACTTCCACTGTTAATTCAGCGTGATATTGGAACCGAAATTTTTATTTTTGGTGTTTGATTCGAACAGAAAAATGAAATTGTTGGCACAATTTTTCAACTAAAAATTTACGCGACGTAACTTTCGGCTTGGTTTTTTTCAGGAAAAAGCAATTATAGACATCCTTAATTTATTTACGTCGGTGTTAAGAATAAATTCGTCGTAGCCGAAACTTGAAGAAAAATATAATTTGCCTGAAAAATTCTTTATAAATATCTGAATTCTCGCAGCATCCGATTCTTTTTCCAATCAGTTTTTTTATCGCACTGACATTCCATTTTTTTGAGTCGCCGTGAACTATTTTCTTCCACAGTTTTCTCTTATCTCACTGTCATGGCTAGCTGAAAAATAGAATGCGATTAAATGTAGCTTTAATTAGGTGCTTATATTTTTATCAAACTTTTGGCCTAAAACCTTTCCGCAGTTTTCAGTATGATTCTAGTTGAAAATTTTTTTTTGTGTCATTGGCACAAATTTTTTTGGTCTCTTGGTGCCAATTGGCACTATTCGTGCACAAAAAACGCTGTTTTTGTGCATATTTTGTATGAAAAACAAGCTTTCAGAACTTTCTTTTGTTTTGTGCCAGCCCACCCCCCCTTCCCCTGGATAAAAAGTCAAGGATCCTTCCCCCTGGGAAACTCCTTGCCGTGCTTGTCTGCAAGTCTATGTAACTTTTTGAATTGATTATTCCTTTCTTAACGTAAAATCAATTCAAAAGCTTCATAGAAAATAGTTTTTACTCTTCTTACTCATATCTTTTGGCCCAGTTAATGAAAGTTTACGAATAAATTACAAAATTCGAATCTAATTCTTGAAATAAATGTTTGGAAAATTGATTCTCCAGCGTCGCCGAATGTCACTAACCCATAAAATTTTTTTGGGCGTAACCTTTTATGGGCC
>CAWUHX010000571.1:0-46016 GCA_963922205.1 Romanomermis culicivorax
AAAAGTTCGGCAGGCTTGTTTTTCATACAAAATATACACAAAAATCATCAAAAAAGTTGTCTTGGAAAAAGTTCAGGGGGGTGTTTGACGATTTTTTTGGCCAAGGGGTTGCCAGGGTCTCAGATAAGTGGGTTTAGCCCCATACCCCCCCCCTATGTGCATGTATGTTTGCATCACGTATTCATTTTTTCTCTCGTTATACACCGTTAGCTTTGCATTTGACGTCTGAATTTATTGTGTATACATTTTACTCCTCACATTTAGTCGAGTTTATTCATTTCTCAATTATTCGTGTCCTCTACATTTCACATTATACTTTTATTTTCGGCGTGCCTTTTGCAAAAGAAATCTTTCTGATCAAGTTTTTGTAATTATTTTGCGTTTTTATATTTTTTATTTATTTCCGACAAATTTTGTAGTTTTTTGTTTTTTGAAAGGTAACGAGTCGATTTGTTGGTTTTTTATTTATTTTTGGTGAATTTTCTCGGTCAATAAAGTCATTTCGGTTGCTTTGTTCAATTTTTCCATTGTTTCGTGTCCTCTTTCATTTGACATTATATTATTTTTTGTTTTTTTTGCTTACTTCTTTGGCTCTTTCTGGTATTGAATTGAATTGCATTTTACTTTTAGCTTTTGTTTGCGTTTGTTTTCAACTTTTCCTTTGCCATTACAGTTTTTGGTTAAGTTTTTTGCATTATCCTGCGTTTCTATATTTTCTAATCATTTTCGTTTACTCATTAGTTGTGAATTATTGAAAAATTGCACAAAAAACTCATCAACACTACTCATATTCCAGTTTTTTAGATTTTCATTTTTTGCTTTCTCTACTTTTATTGTTTCTCTTTTATATCTTTTTCCGCCTTACAGGCATGACCATGCGATTGGGCTTACGACCCGGTTTTCAAGGACGAAATCATCAAAAAATGTCCGACATTGGTGGCGGTTCCTCATCCACAATTATGGCTCCTAGATTTTTGTCGGCCAATACAGTTGGTCAAAAACGATTGAGCGTTTCGTCCAACATATCGGACGTGTCGTCAATTTACAGTACAAAAGATGCTACCGTTTCTCAAACTTTGCATCGCGCCTCGTTGTACATTTTCGGCGAAAAAAGTCAAGCGAAGGTAAGTAGGGCTTTTTTGTTACTAAATCATCATGATCGTAATTTTTCTATGATTTCATTTTTTTGCGTCTGATTTTTTATAGGTCGTAAAACTAGATCAACGCTGCGAATTTATTCCCGTCGATTATCCTTCCGCTCACGAAGCGAAAGAATCCTTCAAAAAATTGTTACGAGTCGCCGCACCGGCCGCCATCGCGGATTCGTCGTCATCGACGCATCTGAAAAATTTGGACGAATCTGGTTGGCTACAACAAGTAAAAAAATTCTGTACTCTACATTAATCATTGTGAATCATAAATCATTGAATCATGATGGTCGAGATTTTTTTAAACTTTTTTGTCTTATAAATCTTAGTATCAAAAAAATGCTGGCATCTCATTTTGGTGGAGATGTCGGTTTCTTTCATTTCGGAACTCATCGAAGTTGCTGCAGCTCAGTTTTAATCTTTTTTAATCATGTCATGTGCAGAATTCGAATTCAAATCATTCATATTTTAATAGTCTTGTTTTATTATTACACTTTTTTCCAAGATTAAATCAATATTACAAATATCGAACGCTATTGTCGATCTTGTTGATTTACAAAATTCGTCGGTTGCGGTTTGTTTGGAATATGGGTGGGATGCTACTATTCAGGTAGAATTCTACGTTGCTTCTAATGGAGCCCCGAAGTTTAGAAGGGGATTCAGGCGTATTTTTTATGAGTTGGGTGGGTTATCCAAAATTCTATAAGTGTTGGATCTTTGAAGGCAAAAAATTTCGTTTTCACCTAATAGGTCCAATAATAATTGAAAAATAACATTTGTCTCAAAAACCATAGAAATATGGTAAACTTGACATAAACAAAATTTGCCGCCCATAATTTACATTTTTCATTTTTTCGATCAATATGATGGCTAGTCGGGCCAAAATTGTTATCTTACTAGAAACATTTTCTTGATTTTCGGATCTCAGTATCCAAGAGTGACCTGATGTTGTGCTATGGCTTATCTTGAAGCTCAGGCTCAGCAGTCTCCTTAGGCTTAGGCTAAGGGAACGCCTGTGATCTGCAGAGCCAAGGTCGAAAATCTCTGTTAGTAGGATAACCCGGTTCGGCCGGCTAGTCACGATCGAAGACTGCTGCGGGGATGCTTATGGCATTTGCCCCCCCCCCAATTCACAAGCTATGATTTTAAAGGTCAATCCAGTTGAGTTCGATGGATGATATATTTTGGCGATGTTAAAAGGATACAAAAATATGGATGATTCAAAGATAGTGAAAATTTGTCGAAAAATCAAGCATTCTGATAAAACAATTACATTTGATCATTTTTCAATTAAAATTCTCCGTTCTTCAATCGAATTTTTTTCTAATGCAGATCGTCTCCTTGGCCGAATTGATGTTAGATCCGTTTTATCGAACAATCGAAGGATTTAGAACGTTGATCGAAAAAGAATGGTCAAGTTTCGGTCACAGATTTTCGCATAGATGTAATCATACTTTGTTATCGTCGTCGAGCGGATTTGCGCCAATTTTTTTACAATTTTTGGACGCCGTACATCAAGTATAATTTGAGTTTTTTCATTTTATACTCTTCCAAGACATTAAAAAATGTTGATTTGATTCAAATACATGCCTAAGAAATATACTGTAGTCGAATTTGTAATCTTCATCAATAAAGTCCGACTTTTTATGATCTGTTTTCTTTTCTGTTTCGTTTTTCTACATTTTTTCTTCAAAATTTTGCCTTTTCGCCGCAGATTCATCAACAATTTCCCTCCGAATTTGAATTCAACGATTTTTACTTACGATTTTTGGCCTATCATTCGACGGCCACTTATTTTCGCACGTTTTTATTGGATTGCGAGGCCGATCGCATCGAATCGGGTTTATCCCTTCAGTCCGATTTCGGTTCATCGTCCAATAAACCTTCGCGTTATAGAACGGACGTTTTGGCGTCGACGACCAATCAAATCGATTCGTTGGAAATTCTTTCGGCCAATCAACAAGCGATAGTTGGCGGAGCTATTGGTTCGCCGTCGAATATTGGCGAACGTAGCCCCGCCCCTTCCAATTATCACGCGATCAAGCAAAGGAGTTCGTCGTTGAATTATCAGCAAAATTTGAATGTGAATTCGGCAGGTTGCGGTACAAGTACAAGTTAGCTTTTAATGCATTTTAATTAGTACTGTTTTCAATTTTTATCAGAAATTTCATCATTTTTTTAAATTTTATGGGAAATTTCATCATTTTTTTTTCATGAAAATAACTTTTCGTCAATTTTGTTTTGTTTAGTTGTTTCTGTTCTGGGTATTTTGATTTTTCTTTACAGATTACATCAATTTAACCAATATTTGGGATTTCGTGGCCGAAAAAAATAAGCGTTCCAGTATTTTCCACAATTTTTTGTATAAAAAACCCAATAAAGACGACGATGACGTTGTCCTCCGTCCCAAATCTTCATTACCATTTTTGGATCTTTGGGATTATTATACGGCGGACAATATGGCTTCCGGTTCGATATACGATAATTTAGATTGTAATGAGAGTTTAGATACGTTTAGTAGCCCTTCGCCGTCTTGCGATAATTTTTTATCGTCCAAGTGAGTGCATTTTATTTACTAATATTTCACAATGGAAATTTTCTGATTACCCTTATTTGCGTAATATTCATGACAATAATTAAAATTGTGTCAGCAATCTTAATGTCTGAATCAAATATCAAGTTTTACTGATTTCTTCCAATTCAAAAAAATGATCGTATTAGATTGTCGTTCATGATCAAAAAATGTGATTTGTATAGGTGATTTTTTTGATTTCAACTATAAATCAATTTTTCAGACCCTTGTTTCACTGTTATTTAGATCGCCAATTTTGTCGGACGATCCGCAGGATCAAGCGGTCACGTTTTTGACCGATAATAGCAATAACGTTCGACGATTGATAGACTTAAATTACGAAAGCGTAGATTTTAGTCAACCTCCAGTTTTCAAATCGATGCTTGACGTGAGTTAATAGTTTTTATGCGTTATTTTCAGCTGTTGGTAAGAATTCTTGTGTTACACTAACCGTTTCTCCCCGTGAGCCTTATTTTGACCGGAAGTTGCCTAAATGTGCAAAACAATAGATAGTTGCTCTTGGCAATGTTCCCTTCTTGAAACCTCATAATTTGAATTCTACTATTACATTAATTTTTTCAGCTTTTTTGCCCAAATCTGTGGTTTATATATAGAAGAAAATATCGCATTTTTACTTTAAATAACTTTCTTTTTTTCATACTCAAGGCTGTATTCACTTTGGAAAAAGAATCCGATCTTCTACCGCAGAATTGGGAACAAATTTTGTCCAAAATTCGACAAAATGTCGACCGTCAAGGGAATAGTAATCCGGAAAATTGCCGCAATAATCCATCATTTTTAACATGGTCCCGTTGGTTGAATCGTACGCAACATAAACGATCGACTTTGGAATTATTATTAAAAGGTCGTACGGCCGGTCGCCAACAACAAAATCACCAACGTATTTCGCATAATTTGGATCAAGACAATGGTCTATCGGCGAAAAATCGTCATATTTTACAAAAATTTAGTTTTTCCATGCCGGAAAATTGTAGCGTCTGTAATCGAGTTTTGTGGGATATTTTGAAACAAGGTGAAAAAATCACAAATGATGTGATTTTTTCCCACTGACGAAGTTTCCTCCAAGAAAGAGAGAATCTTTGTGAAATCACTCAATTTTTTTGCTACACATATTTTACACTTGAATTTGCATAAAAATATGATCAAATAATGTCTTATTCCTCGCTTTTGATGCAACTTACTTTCTTTCCACTCTGATCTTGGGAAACTGCTTTAAGAACCCCAAGAATCGTTGGCCATATGTTGAGCCTCATGGTAACGCCCTCCGCATTTGTCAATCATGATTTAAAATGGGTTAGTCATAAGAACCCTATCCTTTTGGTCGGATAAAAACTGGAAAAATGTAAATTTTTGGTAGACGTTGGTAATTTTTGAACAAAAAAATACATCGAACATGCCAATTTTTCAACCGTTAATACCATAAATACATATTTTTTATTTTTTTAGACAAAAAGTACTCTTTTTGAACTGTTTTTCGGTTTTTAGGCGACAAGTCTCATAATTTTCTCTTTATTGACCCCACCCATGGGAAGTTTTCTGATCCATCACAGACCTTGAAGCTCCGTTGCATGTATATGATTCCGACTCAACATTTTATCACGATACGCACGAAAGAAGGTCTCAAATTCTGAAATTTCAGACACTAAGTATAGTGCATTCAATAAGCCACAGCAAATGGGGTAATGAACTTTAGATAAATATGCAAGATAACAGATATTTGGCCTACACTTGATATTAATGAACAGCAAGACATGCGATAGAATCAGTCGATATCCAAAAAGTACCTCACATGATGAAAGACTGACTTTACACGAGTGAAACTTCACTATAAAATGTTTTTTATAAAATGCTTCAAAATAGAAAAGTGACACAAATCGTTGTCAAAATCGTTTACGTAGAGTTCTTATTGTAAAGTTTTTCACTCGAAAAATTGTTAAAGGTTAGGCCAGTATGCTCACCAATTTCCAGTCCTATGTGATATATTGTTTGTCAGAAAATCGTGAAAATCTGAAGTACTACTTGCTTTCCACTTTCATGATTTAGAAGCATTTCAGAAAAAACAGATTATAGATTCAAAGTTGTGCATTGTTTACATTTTTAAATTCAGGCTACAAATGCTCGAACTGCAACTTTTGTTGTCACGAAAAATGCGCCGTAGCCGCCCAAGCGTCGTGTCCCGGCGCCGCCGTGCAAACGCCGTCTTCCACGTCTATGGGCGGCGGCGGCGAAAAACGCGATTCGCAAAGCGCGACGATGACGTCGCCGCCGCCGCCTATTAAATTCGAATGTTGCGATTTCGAAAATTTCATTTCCGAACCAGTCGAAACGCGAACGCACGAAGGTTATTTGATGAAACGTGGCGCTCTGTTGAAAGCGTGGAAGCAGCGGTGGTTCGTTTTGGACAGCATAAAGCACGAAGTATGTTTTTTACACTTGTTTTCCAGATCTTTCCTTACAAATAAAGGGAGAGAACTATAGTCAGGAAAACCTATAGTCAGGAGAACTACTCCTTAGCTAGGCCTCGGACCTAGTGTAAAAGTTCTCAACTAGACCTGCAACAACAAAACTCTAATCAAGAATTGGGCCCTCACAGAGTGAACCTAGTACACTCTCAGAGGAAAATCTATATCCACTGCCAGGAATGAGGTTGGAGAGGCCCTCAATGGGATGTCTCCTACCTGACGTCTGCAAGCAAGCGAAGCCTGAGCCTAGAGCCTTTTGTAGACTTACCGTAACCATCGACGAATATGCAAATAATATAAAACAATAAATATTAGAAGAATGTGGACGGACCACTAATATTATGCAAATTAAAGTCAAACAGCCGGGAAAAAGATTTATCTGTGGACGCCGGCATAAATATACCAAAAATATTATAAAAGGAAAGAATGATTTCACAACATCAAAAAAGGCGAAATCCCGAGAAAGATCGTCATATTTGGTTATAAAACTCCAAAATCGGTCAAGAAAAATTTCAAACGAAACATAAATTGTAGATCACAATTAGAGATTACTGAAGGTTTAGCTATATTTTCCATGTTTACTTTTAGTTCAGTTTTCTCTGGTTTTTTTAATTTTTGGGTTTTTTATGCTGTTTTCTTTATACCATTTCAGTACCCAACTTGTTACTTAGTCATATTGTATTCTAATTTTTACTATTACTATGAGTTTGCAGGAATTTTCATTGTTTTTAGTTCTCGCTAAATTTTTCTGTGTTCTTTTATTTTCTATTGTTTTTCTTTTTTTCCAAAATCGGTTGAAGAGAATTTTAAACTAAATATAAGTTACCTACAACAAAAAAATAAGCATAAGTCTCCAATGTTCACTTCTACTTTATTCTACTCTCACTTCTAATTTTCAGGAACATCTGTTCTTTATCACGTCTTTAAGTTTTTGTTTTATATCCTCTTTTTAATGTTGCTTAATTTTGTTGTATTCTTTATGTTCCTCCTTTTATTTGTTTTTCATTTGATTTTTCATATGCTTTTCCTTTGCACTTTTGAATATATTTCCACGTGTTTCCGACTTTCGACCGTGATGAGATTCGTAAGATAGTAACTTCGGCGCCTAAAAACGGAGAAAATCGAGGAATATAAGTCTAAAACTTCGAAATAAACTTTAGAAAAAGTGAAAGATTGAACAGGAATGAGTATTCTCAGTTTCTACGTCTGTATTAACCTTGTGAAATTCATTGTTTCACCTGCTTGTGTTTTGATTTGCCTCCTTTTTCCATCTGTCCAGTAAACTTTCGAAATTTTCGTATTTCATTTTAGAGAAAAACTGATTGATTGTAGTTCTCACTCTCACTTAAGGTTTTTGTCTTTTCTTAACTTTAAAGATTCATTTTTATTTCTGTATGTTTTTGTCCATCTGTTTACAATTTTTAAGTAAAGCGACTGAATAGCTTCTTTTTAAAAGCATTTTCTCCGATTTTTCCCCCAATACTATTGAAGTTAATTCTGATTCTTTTATTTTTATTTCTTTTCTATTCTGTCTGCTTGGTTTTCTCATTTTTTGCTTTTTACGTATCTTCGATTAAAATTAAAGTGAAAAGCAAGTATTATTTCATTTTTTTCCAATCTCTGTAAAACTCCTGACTTCTTTATATAATAGATTCTCTTGGCAATGTGAATTTTCATTTTTTTCAATTCCGAAATATTTTTAAAAAACAGACTATAATTTGTAGGATATTCTTCGAAAAATTTTCCAGGTTGATTATATACATTTCTTCTGTTGTCTTTTTTCTGTCGTTTCTCTATTTTTCTTTTTTTATTGTTTGTTCATGTACTTTTCGTGGTTTCTTATAGCTGCGATATTACGAATTTATGGAAGATTCGCATTGCAAGGGATGCATCGATTTAAGCGAAGTTAGCGCTATCGGCTCGGTCGCCGCGCCTCCCGGGTCGCCCAAAACGGTAGAGGGAGCCTTTTTCGAGGTATTTTTGAAGTACTTCACACTGGCTTTTTCACCAAGAAAATAGACGTTTTCTATTCAGCTCAAAACTGCCAGACGAGTTTACAACTTTATGGCGAATAATCAAAAAGACGCTCAGGAATGGATAGAAAAAATTCAAGCATGTTTACAATGATGCGGAAATTCGTCTCCTCGTTCTAAAAATTAGTTTACATTTTCGTTATGTAGTCGAGTGGTATGAACTGTTGTTTATTACTTTTCATTTTAGCTTCGTTTGTTTTTCCTATTTTCCGCTAATAAGTGTAAGGCGTGTAATATATATCCATTATTTATAGCCCTAATGTGCACCTTGATTAGTTGTGCGTTTTAGTGTAATTTTACCTTCTGTGATTAAATTTAGGACCCGTTCCCTATACATAAAAAGTTACAACTCTCTTTCCTCGCCTGCAGTGATGTCCTGATTTTATCATCCAATAACTGAATTCTGATGAACAAGGCCTGAAATGAACAATTGGGATTCTCTAGGTTTGCAGATTGCATCATCAGCCTAATTTTTTACGCTCAGATGCGTGAGGTCATGACCAAATTACCAAGCCGGCTAGATTTCAATCAACTCTGAAAATAAATTATCATTTTATTCAAGGTGAACAGCGCATGGAAAGCACGATGACTTATAGTGTGACAAGTTTTAAATACGATAATTCACGCATTTTTGTTATAAAGACAGTAAACTGCTTAATTTTCCCTTCTCAAACTGACAACGTCCGGGAGTTGTGACAACGAATTGAGATGCAAATTTTTCCTTAACGTACCAAGCAGGGTCTGGCAGACACCGGATGCAATTTTTCTGTATTTCTATCGTGGAAAATTCATCAAAATCGAAGTACTATCCATTCAAACAATAAAAACGTAAAATTACATGCAAAAATTCGATAAGAACGCACATAAAATTGTTTCCATCGCATTTTATTGAATTTCCATATTTCTGTCAGCAATACCTGTAAGAGCTCCGACCAATTTGGGGGGGAGGGTAAACTGGGGTTGAGGATCGAAAAAAATTTCGAAAATTTCCAAAAAAAATCACTTTTGAATGCATTTTCTGACTGAATTGACAGAAAATCTTGGTCATGTCCATGCACGTGGGGGGTTTTGACTCCCAGCAGATTTTTATTGATCGCCTGCAGATTTGAATTCCCCAACAATGGTTGGGAAGATGACGAAGGAAAATGAGCAAGAGAGTAGAGAAAGTCGTCATGAAAATGGAAATGATGCTGTAGTTTGACAATTTTTCTAAGCAAATCATACTTGATTCCAAAAAAGTAGCATGAAAACTTTAAAAGTCTAAGCAAATCATTTCACTTATCTGACTAATATAGGTTGAAGAATATGCTGCTTGGATGTAAGAAGACTTTCTGAGACCTTTTTTTCGTTATCAAGAACGGAAAAAAAATTTTGTATTCCACCCCCTGTCCTGGCTGACCCCCAGCAGAATCTCTATGCTGTGCATGTATGGTCGTAGGCTGTGGCTATACAGACTGCAGTCTGTATAGCCAGGCGGATATACAGACTACAGTCTGTATAGACAAGCGACTATACAGACTGTGTTTTGCTTGCGGAAATGTACAGTAATCTGCGATATGCAAAGTACAAACTTTAAAACCTGCAGACAAAGTATGAAATTGACACGACTAAGACGCATGAGTTCATAGGTATATTAGTACTACAGTAAACGATATTTATAAGATAAGTATTACGTATCTTGATTATCAAAATTCAAAAATAACAATTTTTCCATCGCATCTTTTTTTCTTCAGCCGATTGTACAGAGATGTTACAAAAGAAATATCGCTTGATAATCAAAGTAGATGTATAGCCTGCTTTTTCTTGAAATGCTCCTAAATAATGGAAGTGAAAAGCAGTAATATCTCAGATTTCTGATAAACAATAGATCATACAAGACTGGAAATTTATGAGAATACTGACCAAACCTTCAACCATTATTCGAGTGAAAATTTTTACAGTAAAAACTCAATGTAAACGACTTGGACCACAGAACTGATTTGTGCCACTTTTTATTTGGAAAAATTGTTAAAGATGAAGGCACATTTGATAAGGCTATACGATTTGAAAACAATACCTACATTCCATCAACATGAAATCATATTTCGACCATTCGACGAGTTCTTGATAACCAAAAGAATGGTTTTCTAACATCCAAGCAGCCGTTTCGTCTATCTGAAGTTGTCACGTTTAACGGGGGAGCTGGGGAGGTTTGGGTATCACATCAGGTAGCACCGTGTTTTAGCAGTCACATTGATGGTGAACCATATCAGATTGATCCTATTACAGTGAGTAATAGGCTGTGACTCCTGATGGATACTGGCATTTTCCCCAGGCTCCCCTGGTTGGTTGGTGGGGCCTAACCTGGCGAATGGTGGCTATAGGGAGGCCTATAGCTGGTTCTCTCTGGTGTTGTCCTGGGGTCTTACTGTAGGGTAATGGACAACGCCGCCAGGCTAGGTGTGACAATCCCCGAGTCCTGCTCAGTGAGAGTGGGGACAGGGTCACCCGTAAAATGACCTAATTTGTGGGACCCGATTATGAACCAGACAGTCCCTTTTTAGCCCGAACCTGAGAGGTGGGAGCCCTACTTATCTGGGGAAAACCTGGGAAACCGACTTAAGAAGGGTTCCCCAAAAATACCCCACAATAACAATAATCCCCTGAGAAGACTCACCTAGTCCGGTTTCTCAAGCGATTCGACGAAAACAGGCGGCAGGTCCCTGGAAACTTTCGGTCTTCTGGCACGGAGCGGGGATGCGATCCACACGAGTCCTGAGTGATGGGTATTGGCAATCGGGAGGCGACTCTCGATTGTTTCTGGGCTAACCGGGGCGGTCGGACACCTGGCACTGATGGGCAGCGGGTACTGGAGATGGATAGGCGGCGGACGCAGTGAAGGGATGTAAATTTATGCAAATTTATTTAAATTAAAGGCGGCAGACGCGGTAAAGATGGGTATTCAAATTTATTCAAATTAGGCGAAAGGCGGCGGATGCTGACAACAAATCGGACGCAGGGGTAAACCCAGGAATGAGCGAAAAACTAAAGAAACATGTCCTTTTAAGGACATGTTTGGCTACAGCTGCAGCTTGGGCGGAGTTTCTCGGCGTCCAAGCTAACTTCTGCAGCTAGACGCGATGCAGAAGATGCCTATGTGCACATAGACATTTTTTCGTTCACATGCGTTTAGCATTGAGGCCGACTGCAGTGCCAATGCTAAGCATATGAGCGTCTTTAGCTAAACTTCTTAGCTAGTCGTTTTTGCGTAACAAAAAGGACGCTAATTTTTGGTGATAAGAGGTGCATGGAATGCACCAAAAATAGCCATGTGCTCGTGGAGCACGGCTGGTGGAAGTTTATAGCTAAAGGGCCTACTGTAGCCCACGTGCATAGAGAAATAAAAATACAACAAAACGAAACATAGAAATGCATGAAAAATATAAAAACAAACACAAAATGCATGTGTAGAAATAAAATAAACGAAAACATGAATGAGTAATAAACAAAACATGAAAAATAAAGTGTTGACATGATTTGGATCACGTGACGTTGGAGAAATTGAGTGGCACGTGACACGGCATTCCTTCGAAAAAGGGCGTCCTCGTCCTTGTGGTGGTTAGTGGTGAGGTTTGTGCGGCGTGTCCGTGGTCGTAGGTCGTTCCAAGTTGTGACGGGGAGTGGTCGAATAGGTCCGTTGGGTTGTTGGCGGATGGAGCCTTCTTTGATCGTAATTCGTTCGACAGTATGGTGACTGGAAGTCGTTGATGCGTGAAGTTGCGGACATTGGATATCCTGTGCGAAAGTCTAGAACACGGAAAAGAAAAATTTTCAGGGTGAGATGTAGGCTATCGCAGAGGATGCGCCCAGTGAGGTACAGATTATCGGGTTATCGCAGGGGATGCACCCAGTGAGGTGTAGACTATCACAGGGGATGCGCCCACGATGTGATGCTCTGGTTGCTGCACATTCTCTTCTATCCACTAAGATCCAGCATGGATAAGAGTGGATACTTCGTGAGGGGCACGGCGGTCCTTCGAAAAAGGACATCCTCGTCCGTAAGCGGGGACAATGAAGAGAAGACATCTTGAATTAGTGGTCGGGGACCTCTGCATCAAGATGTGGGTCAATCAAATTCGGTGTAAAGTCCCGACTTGTTGAAGGAAACAACAAGGGTGCCGAATCCACTGCCTGTGAAGTGGGAGGTGTATCCTCTGCTTCACTCGGTGGGTCAGGGGACACGTAAAGTCGAAGTTGGTTGACATGTACAGTGTCTTCCTGATCTGTCTCGAGACGAAGTGTGACATTGGGATATGCCACACTTGTTATAAGATAGGGCCCATCGTAGATGGGCAGCAATTTAGGAGTGAGTCCACGTTTGCTGGAAGTGCGCAGTTTGAGCACCTGATCCCTACTTTGTACGAGACATCTTGTGCCCTCCGGTCGTAGGACCGTGCATAGGCCTCCTGTGCTTTCTCAATCCGACTCTGGATTAAGGTTAACGCATTCGTGAAATGATGTTTGACCTCCATATCATATGAAGAAACATTAATGATATGGGCCGGAGGGTTGAATGAGAGCGCGGCATCAACAGGGAGCATGGGTGTGCGACTGTACATGAGTTCAAAGGGCAAGTACCCTGTTGACTCATTCATGCTGATATTGATGGCAAACACAGCCTATGGTAGGTGTTCATCCCAATCTGTATGTCCGTGGTGAACATACATACGTAGCCGTGTGGCTAGCATCTGATTAGCTCTTTCCACCTCGCCATTGGTCATAGGATGATAGGCGGTAGAGTGGATCTTCTTCGTTGAACAGATCCCAGTGATCTCAGTCATCAGTTTTGATGTGAAATCAGTGCCACGATCGGACTGAAGAATCTGCGGTGCCCCGTGCCCGCAGACAATTTGCGTTACAAACAGCCGGGCTATGGTGTGCGCAGTGATGTCTGGAGTAGCAAAAGCCTTGACCCAGTAGTCGATGAAGACTACGATGAAACGGTTGCCAGCTTCACTAGTGGTCATTGGTCCCATACAGTCGACACCTACCCGATGAAACGGTCCCGTGATGGTGATGGGTTTCAGGGTCGCAGTGGTTTTCTGTCGAGCGGGCTTATTCCGTTGGCAAAGATCACACCGCTGACAGAAGGACTTGACATCCCGACTGAGGGAAGGCCAGTGGTATCTGCGAGCAATGAGCCGCGCAGTACGTTTAGCACCAAAGTGTCCAGCTAAGATGTCATCATGATGAGCCCGGATAATGGTAGTAACCATGGATCTGGGTATGACAATCTTGTTGGACTCGCCTGTCCATTTCTGAAGAACATTATCCAACAGATGGTAGCCTCGCACATCATTCTGGTTGCCCAGGGGCTTAAGAGAGCGAATGATGTTGGCTAACTCCGGATCCTCCAGCTGAGCAGCGAGAAGGTCAGGGTGCTGCGCACCAACCGATATCTCGGCATAAGTCTCTGATCGTACCGGGCGCTCCGCGCCAGCAGTGATCGGTGCTGAAATATTTGATCGTGCCAGGTGCTGCACACCATCGGTCAAAGTTCTCGATCTCGCCAGGTGCTGCACACCATCGGTGATCATCATAATATGTCCCTCAGGTCTGTAAAGGGGAGTATCATCAATACTCTGACCGGTGAGGGAGTTATGATCCGGCAGGCGTGATAATGCATCAGCATTACCATTAGACTGACCTTTTCGCGGCCGAATTGTCAGTTTGAATTCGGCGAGCGCGAGTCCGCATCGAGCGATCTGAGCAGAGGGGTTAGGCTTCTCCAACACTGCTTTGACCGCTGTATGGTCAGTCTGAATGACCACCTCGTGCTGGAAGAGGTATGGCCGAAAGTGCTTGATGAAATGGACAACAGCGAGAGTTTCCAGTTCTGTAATGGAATAGTTTTTTTCGGCCGCTGTTAACCCTCGGCTGGCGTACGCGACAGGATGGTCGTATCCAAATTCGTCTAACTGGCTTAGAACCGCTCCTATCCCTGAAATACTTGCATCAGTTTGAAGGATAAAGGATTTCGAGAAGTCCGGATGGCGCAGGATAGGAGGGTTGGTCAGCAATCGGCGGAGTTCGTCGAACACCTCCTGCTGAGGTTTTGACCACTGGAAAGTGATTTCCTTCCGTAAGAGCTTGGTTAGTGGCTCGCTGAGCCGGGCACAACCAGGGATGAAACACCTGTAGTAAGACACGAGGCCGAGGAAGGACTTGATGTCTTTGGCGTTTTGTGGAGTGGGTAGATTTTGGACAGCGGACAGCTTGGCATGGTCTGGTTCTAGGCTGCTCTGTGAGATGCGATAGCCTAGGTACTCTACCTCCGAGTGCGAGAATTTGCACTTGCTCAGTCTGAGCTTCATTCCACCCTGGCGGAGACGGGCGAACACATCTGCCAGGCGCTCAAGCATTTGGGTGTGAGAGTTCCCGAACACCAAAATGTCATCGAGATAGGTCAGAACCGTGCGCCATTGGATTCCTGTAAGGAGGAGGTCCATGAGGCGTTGAAATGTCCCTGGTGCGTTGCACAGACCAAAAGGCAAATAATTGAATTCGTAAAGTCCAATGGGCGTGTTGAATGCCATCTTTTCTTTATCTGCCTCGGCAATCAGGATTGACCAATAAGCATTAGCCTGATCAAGGGTAGTGAAGTACTTCATGCCCTTGAGTGTGTCAAGGATGTCATCTATCCGTGGGAGAGGATAGACATCCTTTTTCGTGACCTCGTTAAGACCATGAAAATCAACACACATACAGTGAGAACCATTCTCCAGGACAGTATTAGTAGCCCATGGCGACGTGCTTGGCCGGATAATACCTTTCTCTTGGAGTGCCTTGACCTCCTGCATGATGAGATCCTTTTCCTTAGGTGAGGACCGGTAAGGGAAACGGCAGACTGGGCGGGCATCGCCCATGCTGATTTCGTGCTGGACGAGATCAGTGGAACCTGTGTCCTTTTCATCAAGAGCATAAAGGTCAGTGTATGCAACCAGTAGGTCGAGTAAGGCTGCCCGGTCCCGAGGGGAGATATCGGGTGAGATTACAGCATTGGCCTCGACCCATTGACAATCGAGGACAGTGTCTGAGTCGATCGGTGATCCCTGTGAGGGCTCACTATGCATAGGCTCACAGGTAGAGAACCACGGAATGAGTATTCGGGTTAACTACTTGAAGTGGTATGTGACCGTTGGTCATGCTACTCACGCTCCCAGCAGAATATACGTTTCTGTGAGATCCCGTGAGGTGCTTTGGGAAGAAGGCCACCTCAGGTACTTTCGTATAGATTGGCGGTACGGGTACAGTGAATTGTGTCAGGGAGCGAGGCTCCAGAATCACCAAGTCCTTCAGGGGCAAGGCGCTGGGAGCAGAAGGTGGGCTGTGGATGAGACCGTCACAGGGGATTTTGCTTTCCTTGAACTGGAGGAAGGATTTCTCCCAGTTCAAGCTGACACAATTGAACCGGCCGAGGAAGTTTGTTCCCAGGACCAGTTCAGCTGAACAGTTCTCCTGTATCTGGACCTGAATCCGTTCAGAGATATCAGCTACTGTTACCCTGATGTAGGCTGCTCCTAGCAGTGGGATCGGGGACCCGTTGGCTGCGATAGGACGAGCCCTGGTTTGTGTGAGTGTCAAGTTGGGCAGCTTGGCCGCTAACTTGTGGTCCAGGAGTGTGAAAACAGCTCCTGTGTTGACCAGTGCCTTTGCTTCTACCCAGTTGTTGAGGAGAACTTTGATATGGGGTGTCCGAATATCATTTGGGTAGAAAGCAGAGACCACATGACCGGAATCAGGTGTGGTGGCACCACTAGTGTGTTTAGTCTTACTGGACCGCTTTGGAATTGGCAGTCCCGTACGACGTAGTAGACCTACTAGAGCGTATCCGACGGAGGGGTCCGGGTCATTTAGAAGGGTTGACTCATCCTGTACCGTGAGTACATGGTCTGAGTGGTCCCTTGGGCTCTGAGTAGCTCCGAGTGATTCAATCTCGGTGTCTGATAGCGTTGGTGCGTTCAGCATGGGTGATGCCGGGGCATCTGAATCACTTGGCTCACGGAATCGGCCTTTTTCTAGCGTAACTGGAGAATTTCCAGGTGGAGGTCGAGGGCAACCTGACCCGTGCAAGGTCGATGAATGACGACTTGCCCGTCTGGAGGAAGGCCGGTATCCCCTGTTTGACCCACGTGATGAGGCAACCAAGGAGGCCCGTGAGTGTGGCCGAGAGATGGACGAAGCCCTGGACCGCGATCCTGATCCCGACCTGTGTGAGTTTCGTGATAGAGAACGTGTGTTCTCCCACCAGGGGTCGATCTGGTCAATCTCCGGCGTGGTCAGCAGGAGGGGCAATTCTACCGCGTCCAGCCGACAAACATTATGTTGGTAGTCAAACATAATGTTCTTGAACTGTTTGAGAAAGTCCAGTCTGAGTATAAGGTCAACAGGTGCCCAGAAGGGAGACCTAGTCTTGCACACATGGAGATGTATATCGATCCGTGTGTTTGGCTGGCGGTTTCCGGGCAACATGATTTCATATGGTCCCGACAGGATGGTATGAACGGCTTTACCATTGATGCTCATCAATGGGTTAAAGTCGTGATGTTGCTGGAACGCCATGACCGCCTTCGGACTTTCTTTAGCCAATGCCTTGTGAAGACGTTGGCTAATGATAGTGTGGGGGCAACCCGTGTCAAGGAGAGCAGGAGTTTCCTTGGTATCCAGCAGCACGACGAAACACAGTGTGATTCGGTCGAGCTGGGACGGCATGTCGATTTGCACGTAGTGAAAACCAATCCAGCGTTGGACTTTGCGGTAAAGACCCAACGGGGAGAAACGGCTAACAAACCGGACCTGTTTGTTCCACAGACGGTAGCTGAGATAATGAGATACACCAAGGTAGGCTAGGTATCCGACACCGATCAGCACTGTCAGGGTAATTAGGGTGTTAAAGATCAACTGAACCGGCCCGCTCAGGACAGCATGCAAGCCCTGAACGAGGTTGTGTTGTTGACCAGTAATCACATGGTTTGCTGCCAAACGGACACCTTCCAGGGAGGCCTTGATGTCAGTTCCTACTCCTGCAAAAGCCTGGTAGATGGCGTCTGGTTGCAGGGATAGACCAGCGGTGAAGTTTACCAGCCGGTTTAATACCGCTTCAATTTGCTCAGTCTTGTAAACGTACTGTTTAAAGAAGGCAAAGTTTGAAGGGGTCATCGCCAACTGGTCATGGAAGAGCGCTGGTGCATCAAAGTGAGTGATGTTGAAACGCTGCTTCCAGAAAAGTTCCAGTGGGATGTGGCTCACATGGACCGTGCCAGACTCAGTAAACCAGCCCGAGCGATTTCGGAAAATCCCTGTAAAGTGGTGATGACACGGCACAATTGGGCTAGATTTAATAAGATCTGGACCACCGGGGGTGGCGAAATAGATGGTGCCGCCGACCTGTACAGGTAAGTACTTGTAGCAGACGTTTCCCACCCGGTACGAGTGGTAGACGTAGGTGGCGTTGACCTTCTGACACAGCCATATTGTCAGTGCATCACCTGTGAATTCCGCCGTCAGGTCATTCCTGTGGAGGAATGCCCGGGCACCCAATGTAGGGTCGAAGCGAAGCAACTGCCAAGTCAGATCAAGATACGGTTGAGCGTGAGAGCAGAGCTCAAGCCACGTGAACTGGAAACCGTTAATTTCTGACTCCTTGATCTGCTGAGCCAGATAGTTCAGTTTGGCATTGACAGGATCGGGACGTGTGTCCTTTGCCAGCCTGAACAAGTTTTGGGTCAAATTGTATCTCCCGTGGATGCGTAGGAGAAGGCCCTGATCCGTCCGGACTGTGGTGGAACGTAGTTCTGGGCACAGTTGGAAGACGCGGGAGTTTCCCGGGATCTTGAGGGCAACCTGTAGATCATCGATGATGACATGGTTCCCTGACATGGACGCAGTGTAATTTCCCTTGGGGTGATAATGACACCACGCCGTGAAGTTTTGTGCAGGCCAGACAATGACCCTGTCTAGAGTAGTGCACTGGCTTGCAGTGGGACTGCATCCACCTACATCGCCTAAGGTGCTTAAGGCCGTAGTGCCATCCCACGAAGCGATTTGTCCCTCCTCGACGAAGAGGTTAGTCACTGTCTTGCAGACCTCGCTGCAGCACCATTCGTACATCACTTCCAATGTTTGGTTTGTGCTATAAAAGCCAGGGCGAATGCCGACAAGTTTTTGTGAGCCAAACATTTTGGTGCGATGTGCTAGCATGCATGCCGCAGGCGCTAGGTGCTGAGTGGTAATGACGTCTGCAGTGATGCCCCTAGAGCCGAAAAAACCAGTGTTGGTGCAGACTTTGCGGGTGCGCAATGTGCATTTCCACGCTGTGGTTGTTATCGGGTCTGAACTAGGAACATACACCGTAACGTTCATGCGCTGTGGGCTCCATGAAGATTGCGGTGGTTTACACTCTACACACTGGGGTAACTCAAGTGGATGTCGGCTTCTTGAGAGACCACAAAATTGATACTGAGCCGCCAGTGCTGACAAACTCACTCCTATGTTACTATGGTCAATTTTATTATCAAAGACAACTGTACAAACGTGGTTTGTAAGTGTTCACACATTTTCATGAATCTGGCCCAATGGGCATTGTCAGATTTCTTCTTCGTCGCTGTCGGACGAGATGGGTTCCTGACTGGGGAAATCAAGGACCAACCCACCGCATGGGTGGATTTCCCAGAGGATGCCGACCTTCGGCGACCATGGGGCGACTGCCGTTGGGAACGGTGATTCCTCAACAATGCTGACATCCTCATTAACCGGACGTAAGATCTCATTGATGGCCATGGGTTCGATGACGGGCGACTCGGTCGCAGCGGTCGGAGATATCTCTTGGGCTGGCGCCAGCAATATGTTTTGGGCTGCTGCCGGCGATGAATCTTGGGCTGCTGCCGGCGGTGTTCCTTGGGCTGTTGCCGGCAGTGTGGGGTCAGTTGTTGGTTCCTTGGCCGGAGGCGAGGAAGCAATAGTGACCATTTCTGTTGGCGGTGTAGCGCCAACAGAAACTGACCAGATGGCCAGCATCGCGTCTTGGACGGGCGATGGCGCTGTGAACAAGAAATCGATAGAGTCGTATACTGAGATGGATTTCTGGTTCCTGCTCTAGGATCACCCGAAGAAGAAGGTAGTATACCTGACAAGTTCATCGGCTCGACCTGGTCGAGGACTTCCATAGCCGAATCTGTGGGGATCGCCGGTGGTAGTCCTGGAGGGATGATGCGGGCCAGTGGCACCGAAGACGTCGTATTTGCGGCTGGAGCTGGCTCGACAGTCGTAGTTTTGGGGATGCAATACGATGCTAGGATGTTAGCGTGACCAACAAACTGCGGTGTCGTCGAGGGGTCCATGGTGACCGGCATTGCATACCTTGGTGGTGGTGGTGGCAGCGTTATGTCCCATACATTTATCGGCATGGGTACCTGAGCTGCTTGGACTACTGAAAATCCAATACTGATTATGCAGACAGGATAACACTGTTGTGAAGGATCTGTCAGGTGTTCAGCAAGTGCCTCGTCATCCAGATTAAGAGGATCTGGGTGAGGAGGGCCATCGGTAGCCCCAATGGCGTTGTTGCGACGTATGGGCTGCGGATATTGGTTCCCCATCCCGTTAGGAGGGTGATAACCATTTCTCTGTTGATACACATTTGACCCCTGGGAAGAATAACCAGTATTTTGGTAGGCATTCTCACCCGTGTTTGCCGGATTGTGCTGCGGACAGGCAGTTGATTGGTGCACTCGCACTTGACGACAATGAGGGCATGGCCTATCACATCGGTCCGTGGGGTGGGCACGTGTACGGCAAAAATAACAGCGACCACCATTAGCGGTGTTGTTACCGGGAGCAGCACCGGTGAGACGCTGGGCCCGACAGTCAGCGTCGCTATGTGTACACAGTCCGTGGAAGGAGCACGTTTGAAGGTGTGCTCCCGACGAGCGTCGCCCAATGGACTGATTTGGTGTTGACGGCTGTGGAGGCGGCATCTGCTGGATTGGCGCTGGTGCACGTTGCTGGGCCGTAAGCTTCGCTACGTGAGCCGTTAGCCTGGCCATTTCCTGTTTCAAGCGGCGAACCTCATCGGTGGAGGATGACGAGGTTTGAGCGTTGCTCTGACAACCGTTAGCGCTTCTGTTAGGCATATCGGGATTATATCCGGCAGGTTTAGGTTCTGAAGAGAAAACGGCATTAGATGGTGCGGTGTACCAAATCTCATCCCGGAAAATTTGGGATTCTGCGTAACAGGCTGCCTTGAGGGTCTCTTCAAGAGTGGTAAACTCCCTAAACTTGATAATATCTCGGAGGACCGGTTTCAATCCACGCAGAAAGATAGGTTTGATGATAGAATCTCTGACATCCGTCGCGAGATCTGGATACGCTACCCTGGACAGTCTCTTGAGGTGCTCAAGGTAGACTATCGCGGACTCTGTCGGCTTCTGCAGTTGATCTTGGATCAGCTGCTGATGCAGATCAGAGTCGCGCCCTACCGGAAAGTCTCTCCGTAGAAAAGCCGTAAACTCTTCGTAGCGGGTAGGTTGTGGAGTGCCGCTGCTAAAGTCCCGGTAGGAGGCAAGAGCAGGACCCATAAGGCATGACTCCAGAAAGGCGATTTTATATGCATGATCCGTTTTGCTTACACCCTGGAGTGTAAAGAAACGAGTAAGATGCGACATAAAATCTGTGATAGACTCAACAAAAGCACTGGAGAAGGTTGGAGGGGCCATAAAGCTGGATACGGGAGGGTGCTTCCGACCATTCATGGCCTCTAACTTTTGGTTGAGTGGCCCAAGAGCATTCTCAAATGCTGCCTGGACCTTGTTCTCGATCTGTGAAGGGAGATCAGTTTCCAACTTCATGTCCGAGGGTTCGTTCTCCCGTAAGGTGGTTAGAACAGACGTTCTTGCCCGTGAAGCAATTAAGTCAAATTGAATAGAGAGCGGCTCGCTGGTCTGTACAGGCTGGGTACTTAGACGACAGGAACGACGAGGTGTCTCTATTGTATAAAGTGAAAGTGAGTACTACTTTTCCGAATTCGCGGCGAAAGAGCGCGAGAATTCGAAAGACGCGTGTGCGATGGCGTTTGCGACGTGAACTTGGTTTAGTTTAAGACTAGCGACCACGAAATGGAGCTAGAATGGAATAAGATTGTAAAATGCAAGATCAGAGTACACCAGGGTGACGCAGAAGGGAATTTATCTGGTCACCCGTGATGGATATAGGCATGGCCTGAAATATGGGGGAATCGATCCCGACCAAAAGGATGTAGAGTTGGGGCCTGGACCCGGCAATTGAAATAGCCGAAAGGAGAGAAGGATAGATAAGAAGAGAGAAAAGGTGGTTTTCCTGCCGAGAAATCAGGAGATGGATAAACCCGCTCAGGAGGGATTTTTCCTGGAGGTTCGACCGTTTGTACTAGTTTACAAACCTTGGGGCGAGGCGGACTCGTAGCCGGCAAGATCCTACTCACCAGGAGTAGCGCATAAAGTGGCATAAAGTGAAAAGGATGTGGACAACTGAAAGTGAACTTAAAAGGGAGCAATAAATAGGGACAAAACTAATTTACAAACCCAGTTACGCAAAGGGGTAGGGCAGTTACGCAACGGGCCTCACTCGCCAGGAGCGATTGCGATCTCTGTACAGTGTGATGGACTATACAGAGGTTCCGTGTTGGACGACATTCGCAAGTAACTTACAGCCGTGTTCGAAACGGGAGCCCGCATTCCGAACAGAACGGACACTCTCCAGGAGTATTATGTACAGCTGGTAGCCGGGTTGCTGATCACTGAGATGTAATGAGGCTCGCAGGTCACACAGTGGAAGAGAGAGAGAGCACAGGTACCAAGGGTGCTATTCTGACACACTCAGTCAGTTAAGATGAATTTACTCTGGATGTTTTGAGGGCGCACCCGGAAACATCTAAGGGATCACGGGTACAAGGTGTCCCTGGGTGAATTATTGAGTGTAAATAACTGAGGCGAACCCAGTTATGCATTGAGGCGTACTCAATACCTTCGCTGAGGCGGACTCAACGGTGTCTATTATACTACATGACTAACAGGGGTGGACCGCGGAGGCGGACTCTGGGTCAGTGGCGACTCTAGCGCGGACATCGTTAAGCCAGTTAATGAAGGCGTTCAAGTGAATGAAATATGACAGGGGGTCCTATACACTCTAGGCCCAACTGGAGGCTGTGCCGCGGTCCCTCGGGAACCACTACGGCGGGGACACTAAAGAAGATCTATGTATGACAGCTCGATGAGGTGAAAGAGAATGAGTGAATTTAGATAAGAAATTTACAAGAAGGCTGCTGAACCTTTGCAGACATCAGACACAGGCAGTACTGACTGCGAGTGCCCACCATCTACACGAGTCAAGCAACCAACCCAGCTGAGGCCGAGTGTAACTCGTTCAAACCTGCAGTTAAAGCTTAAAGGCAGCCACGTGCTGATCAATAGTGCCGCTACCCGGGCAGACAACCTGATCAGTATCACGGGCTAGAGAGCATCTCAGGTGGTGTATGTGTGTTGACTGATGTTTCCCAGGCATCAGTCCCAGACACACATCAACCCTTTGGCAAGAGCAGCGGGTGATAGGACCATGCGCCAGCAACCACCTACGACTCAAGTGGAATACTCAAAGGATCGACAGTAACCTGGTGCTGACGTCAAAAGGTAGGGGGTATGAACCAACACATGACCTAGGTGCTGACTGCAGGTGCCTGGGATAAGAGTATTCGAGTATCATGTCGCAGTTGCACACGCCAGGGGTAAGTGCCTAAGGCCAGCAGACCCCTGCAGTAACACGTAATGTTGCCGTTGCAGACGTCAGAAATAGGATCGTGTAACCTCAATTCCTGCTGCGGGAACATGATACACTGTCATTGACGACGTCAGCAATAGGGCCCTGAAGCTAACTATCTGTGTACAGTAACACGTGATGTTGCCGTTGCTGATGTCAAAAGGTGGGACCGAGGGTTGGATACCCTAAGTCAATGACATGAGATGCGGTTGTTGCAGACGTCAGATGTGGGATCCATAAGACCTGCACATCTTTGAATAATGACATGTTGCGTCAGTATTGCTGATGTCACAGATGGGGTGCAGGAGACCAGCGAATCCTACTGCAACAACGTGAGCTTCAGCTATTGCAGACGTCAGGAGTCAGTACTGCAGGAGTATCAACCCAAAACAACAACACGTAATGTTGTTGTTGCTGACATCAGGAGTAGAACCCGGAGGGCTACCCACCCCTTAAAGCAACAGCAAGTGAAGCGGCTGTTGCAGAGGTCGGTCGTTGCGTCCGTGAGGCTGAACCACACAACAACAACATGTAACGTTGTTGTTGCTGACGTCAAAGAGCATGACCCGTAAAGTCTATGGTCTAGATGCAACAACCCGAAAATAGAAGAGAACAGACCTTACAGTAAATAGAAATGAAAAAGAGAGAGAGACCTACGTAAGGGTGTCATACTGTAGGGGTGGCGTAAGAAAACAGAAAATTTTTTTTTTCTTTTTTTTTTTTTTTTTTTTACCACTCAGATGACCGAAGAAGAAAATTGTGGGAAAAATAACAGAAAAGCAGAAAATACGAGATTTGGACATACGCGTGTTAAAGGTGTAAACAGTAGGTGTAAAATTTTTGGGCCGGAGAAGTGAGCAACTCGGACAGTTTCCGATGAAATACAAAAATACTGTACACAATTAACAGATCGCAGCCACGTATGACGTCCAGAATCATAGGTGGAGGGTGTACTGTATCATGGGGTCATAGACCACCAACAGTCAGGAGAGGCCGTCAACCCCTACGGCTGTGATACCAGTACCCGCGTATGGGTATACTGTAGTTACAGTACGGGAATAGACACAGGCGTACTGTAACGGTACCCACCCAGGGGGTACAGTATACCACCCAAAAGGAGAAGAGGCAAAAGAAAAGAAAAGGCGAAAAAAAGTGAAGGAATTTACAACACAGACTAAGTATGTAGAAGATACACGATTTCTCAGAGGAGGAATACAGAATACTTGATATATCTCAACTCTGGGGCCCAACTTTGAGGGAAATTTGACTCTATGGGACAAATAACTCGACTCAGAGGAATTTATTACTCATAGAGGCGATACACACGCATGAGATAATTATTTACACATATAGATCACATTTAGATCACTCGTAAGGGCGATTTCCGTCTTACAGTAATTATACTCGAGGTCAAGGGAAAAATTTCCGACTTACAGTAATAACACTCGATTTCAGGGGAAATTTCCGACCTACAGTGGCCGTAATCCGAAATAAGGGACATTCCCGACCCATTAGGCAGTATACCCGAATTTGGGGGGTCTCTGCCTTATTGGATGGCTAGTACCCGATTTTAAGGGGGCTTGTCCGACTTAAAATGGGAATTGACCCAACCTGGGGGTGGTTCCAACTCAAGGGTGAAGTTTTTGCACTTAAGGGCGAGTGCCAGACTTAAGGTCGATTTTCCAGCCTCCCCATGTCACGTTTAACGGGGGAGCTGGGGAGGTTTGGGTATCACATCAGGTAGCACCGTGTTTTAGCAGTCACATTAATGGTGAACCATATCAGATTGATCCTATTACAGTGAGTAATAGGCTGTGACTCCTGATGGATACTGGCATTTTCCCCAGGCTCCCCTGGTTGGTTGGTGGGGCCTAACCTGGCGAATGGTGGCTATAGGGAGGCCTATAGCTGGTTCTCTCTGGTGTTGTCCTGGGGTCTTACTGTAGGGTAATGGACAACGCCGCCAGGCTAGGTGTGACAATCCCCGAGTCCTGCTCAGTGAGAGTGGGGACAGGGTCACCCGTAAAATGACCTAATTTGTGGGACCCGATTATGAACCAGACAGTCCCTTTTTAGCCCGAACCTGAGAGGTGGGAGCCCTACTTATCTGGGGAAAACCTGGGAAACCGACTTAAGAAGGGTTCCCCAAAAATACCCCACAATAACAATAATCCCCTGAGAAGACTCACCTAGTCCGGTTTCTCAAGCAATTCGATGAAAACGGGCGGCAGGTCCCTGGAAACTTTCGGTCTTCTGGCACGGAGCGGGGATGCGATCCACACGAGTCCTGAGTGATGGGTATTGGCAATCGGGAGGCGACTCTCGATTGTTTCTGGGCTAACCGGGGCGGTCGGACACCTGGCACTGATGGGCAGCGGGTACTGGAGATGGATAGGCCGCGGATGCAGTGAAGGGATGTAAATTTATGCAAATTTATTTAAATTAAAGGCGGCAGACGCGGTAAAGATGGGTATTCAAATTTATTCAAATTAGGCGAAAGGCGGCGGATGCTGACAACAAATCGGACGCAGGGGTAAACCCAGGAATGAGCGAAAAACTAAAGAAACATGTCCTTTTAAGGACATGTTTGGCTACAGCTGCAGCTTGGGCGGAGTTTCTCGGCGTCCAAGCTAACTTCTGCAGCTAGACGCGATGCAGAAGATGCCTATGTGCACATAGACATTTTTTCGTTCACATGCGTTTAGCATTGAGGCCGACTGCAGTGCCAATGCTAAGCATATGAGCGTCTTTAGCTAAACTTCTTAGCTAGTCGTTTTTGCGTAACAAAAAGGACGCTAATTTTTGGTGATAAGAGGTGCATGGAATGCACCAAAAATAGCCATGTGCTCGTGGAGCACGGCTGGTGGAAGTTTATAGCTAAAGGGCCTACTGTAGCCCACGTGCATAGAGAAATAAAAATACAACAAAACGAAACATAGAAATGCATGAAAAATATAAAAACAAACACAAAATGCATGTGTAGAAATAAAATAAATGAAAACATGAATGAGTAATAAACAAAACATGAAAAATAAAGTGTTGACATGATTTGGATCACGTGACGTTGGAGAAATTGAGTGGCATGTGACAAAGTCAAATATGAGAAGCAATGCGCTAGATCAGTGCTTCTTAAAGTTGATGTTTCTCTGTCGGAATCAAGTATGCTTTGTTCAGAAAAATCGTTAAACTGCAGCATAATTTTCATCCTCATGACGTTTTTTCTTTCTGGAAAATGTCTATGTGACCATAGGCATCTCCTGCAGCAATTTCCGCTGTAGAACTTAGCTTGGGTGTGTCTTAGCTCCGCCCAAGGCACACTGTAGATTACGGGGCCCTTTAAAATGGCTTGTTTCTTTAGTTTTGCACTCATTTTCTGGGCCTAAACCGTCTTCTGCATTTTAGCCTACAACTCTGCGTTCGTCAATGTCATTTATTATAAATTTGCATACTTTGCCTGCGTCCGCCGCCTTTCTTTAATGAATTTACATATTCGCCTTCTGTGCCCTTGCGTTTGTAATTTACCGTATCCCAACCTAGGAATTTACCCCGTCCCCTGTTGATCGAGATCCCGTCGCCTCCCCGAGGAACGTTTTGATACCGTCGCTCGCCGACTCGCAGTTGCCGACCCTCCACGCCGAAATTGCTTTCGGATTACCATACCCGCTTCCCCGTCATCCCTAGGACCCACATTTGACCCTTGAACCCATCGCCCCGTGCCGAGTACTTTGAGAAGAGGATTTGGTGAGTCTTCTCAGGGGTTATTATTGTTGAGGGTATATTTGTTGGAATCCTCCTCAAGCCAGTTTTGCCTTGAGAGTACCCTCAGTTGAGAAAGCCCTTGAACCCTTAAGGTCAGGGCCAATTAGGGGATTTAGGTTGACAATTGGGTCCCCTACAGTAAGCCATTCCACAAATGGCACAGTCCCTCATTCTCAGTGAATGAGGACTAGGGATTGCCACCCCTGACCCGGCCGCGTTGTCCATTATTCTACAGCTGAACCCTAGGACAAGGCCGAGGTACACCATAGGTTTTCCTGTGGTAGTACCAGCTGGGTTAGGTTCCCGAAACGAATATATTAGCGAGCCACCCAACGGGGTCACAGCATGTCACTTACAGTGGCATGGCCGTATTCTCTATGGGATATGGTATGGGTTTTCCCATCAATGTGACTGATCACCAATTCAGTTAATGTGACATGGCACCTACTTCGTTCAATGTGACAAATCAACCTTCATAGAAGCACATTCAAGTTTTAAATTTGGTCATCTTCACATCAAAGAAACAATAAAAAAACTACAAATTCTCACTTTCGGTAAAAGTAAAAGATGTGTAAACTGCGCAGTAAAAGACATTGTAAACAGAATGTAAAGTGACCATATCTGTTGAATTCCCTATGGTCTAGAACCCTTCCCCCCAAAAAATCGAAAAATACCTTTGTTTACAAGAAGGGCGATTTTTTGTGTGAAGTGACTGCGTCCATTAAATTCCCCACGGTCAGAAAACCCTTCCGCCAAAAATCCGTGTAAATACGCTTGTTTACACCCGAAATGATTTTTGTGTAAAGTGACCGCATCCATTTAATTCCCCGCAATCGAAAACTCCTTCCACCAAAAAATCACAAAAATAGGCTCGTTTAACCGATATTTCGTTTGTAACATCTGCACGATGAGGTGAAAAAAATACTGCAATGTGAAAAATGTTATTCTTGGAATCTTATAATCGGGTAAAATAGTTGTTATTCCATGAAAATCGTTACTCCAGTTTCAATATACCTATGTACACAAACAATACGGAAAAGTCAATTTTATACTTTGTTGACAGGTTTAAATGTTTGTCATTTGGATGTCACACTTTACTGTATATATACATACATGTATATCAGCAAAACACAGTCTGTATAGCCGCTTGTCTATACAGACTGCAGTCTATATATCCGCCGGGCTATACAGACTGCAGTGTGTATAGCCACAGCCATGGTCGTATCGACCCAAGGCGAATCTCTACACTACATACAGTATACTGAACACAACTGGTACTTTATTTTGAGATGCCAAACCTTGCGGATCGAATGCGGAAAAGCACAATTCTGTGGTCAAACTTTTTTTATTATTGTATATACCGTTCGTTAAGGGTTAGGATTATTTCGGAGGAGTGTATTATTTTCGGTGTTTGACGACAAATTGTGCGCTTTCAAGTATACATGCACGTGGGGGGTGTTTGACCCCCAGCAGATTTTTATTGACCCCCCCAGCAGATTCGAATTTTCCAGCAATGATTGAGAAGATGACGAAGGAAAATGAGCGAGAGAGAAGAGAAAGTAGTCATAAAAATAGGAATGATGCCGTGTAGTTTGAAAATTTCTCTAAACAAAGCATACTTGATTCCAAAAAAGTAACATGAAAACTTTAAAAAGTGCCGCAAATAATTTCACTTATCTGACTAATATGGCTTGAATAATATGCTGCTTGAATGCTAGAAGACTCGAAAAAATTGTATTCCACCCCCAGTCCTGATTGACCCCCAGCAGAATTTCTATGCTGTGCATATTTTCAAGTGATGAAGTACGAGAAATATGCGACATTGATGATATGGAATCGAACTTGATTTTCTTAAAAAATACATTATCTCCGAAAACTAGATTCTTCATCGAATTCCGGAAACATTTCACTTTTTCTTCTCCATCAATAAAAAAAGTATACTGTAACACGTTCGATCCCTGATTTATTTTTAATTGACCCACTCTATACGGGCAATGAATAATATTCACTGACCAAAAACTGGTCCCCGACTCTTTAAAATGTGCAATTTTATTTATTTTTTTTTTAAATCGTCGAATTCTGCCTCGAGGAGATCTTGTGGGGAAAAAACGGCCGTCTTTTTTTCAAGGCAAAGGTAAAGTGGGCGGCCATGCGAAATAGAATTTATATCTTTAGAATGTCTAGTTTCTGCTGGTTGTACATATGTAGAAATTCTGTTCTTTGGGGAAGTAGTTATGGGCGATGATATTGCAATTTGGTCATAGTACTTACTCATTTTTTTTGTTCTGTATACTGTAAGTATTGACCCGAAAATTCTGATGTGCAGCAGGTTCGGCATGAGATTGCAGTAATTTGTTTGAGCTTGCATGACTTTAGTAACCCATGAAATTTTACCTGCTCATCATTTTAAATTTTTGGCTTTCGATTTTTTGATGCAAGGTCCACGTCACTTTCTATTTTCGACCTCGAAGAAAATTTCGTCTGACGTTCGGGGTCTTAGTTTTTGGGGTCGAAATTTTCATGACAATGGTAAATAATATGGGCCATCAGACTTTCTTCGTTTTGTGTATGATGGAAAAATGACGCCCGGCGAAACGTCCGTGAGAAAAGCCTGACTTTCTCCACCAAAAAAGAGTCCTTATTTACCAGTTTTGCGCCAAAATAACTTGTTTAGAGATGACGATACCACGGGCATGAAAGAAAATTTCAAAAACTGATCATCAATGCTATTTTTCCTTGTGTTGAATCATTTATTATGAACCTTTAATAGTCAGTTTTATTTGCAGATGATATACAAAGAAGGGTTGAAATTCTGTCGCGCGTAAATTTGCATATTTTTTATCATGTTATGAAGGAATATATCGTAGGAGCCATGAGCGTTATCGATTTGGAGAAAATAAGTTCCCTTATTAGTTCATTAGTAATTATTGGTAGTCTGCGGGTCGTACTTTTGCCGGGTAAGGATACAGTAACTGAAGTGACAGATAGAAGTATTGGAAAGTAAGTTCGATCTGGCAAAATTGATTACTGTAATCAATGAACAAAATTTTCTCGTCCGTCAGCGACGAAGGAACAAAATTTTCTCAGATAGTCCGGTCAAACGTGCCTACATGTCAATACAGTTGCCTTCAAATCAAAAATGGATACATGAGCTTGATTTTGGCTTCCACGGAAATTTGTATTTTTCATACAGTACTCCATGAAAATTGCGTGTCAAATTAAACCTGTTTTTCAATGTGTCCATATGGGCTACACAATTTGGAATTGGAATTATTGATGTAATAGCACATAGCCATGGCCTGATACACTGAAAATTAGCATAACTGCTGAAAGATACTTTAAAAATTTGTTCTCGTATTGGATTTTTCACCATGCATGTAAATTTGGGATAATTTTTTTGCATTTCAATCGAGCAGAATTTCTTGTAGTACCTCGATTTTATTGCTTGAAATTCTAAATTTACATTTTATTGTCTGTTTTTCTTAAAACGCTACTCAAAAACCAAAAACCGGTAAGGTGCACTCCGCAATGCTGCTGGGTCTCAAAAATTTTTATCGTGATGAAAAATTCTACAGTGTATAATGATTTTATAAATTAAGCACTGAGGAATTTTCTTTAACAACTACTGTAACCGAAAATTATAGACAATTTAGGCGATAAGTCAGTGGAAAATGAAGGTAGAATGTTCTAAAATATGTTTTTGGATAGATTTCACCGGGATCTATCGATTAGTATCCAACTACTGAACACTGCTATCATTCCCTTCTGCCAAATAATTACCCTTTTTCAGTTTTTCACATCACAAATGCTCAGATAACGTCAAATTTCGAATGCCACTCGAACGGATGTTGCGACCAGCACGAATGGTGCAAATTTTGGGCTGGCATAGGCGAATGCGACGGCAACTCCCGTTGGATGCCCACCAATTGCCAAATATCGTGCCACACTTGCGCCGGAGTGTCAGGTGAGCATCTGTATTTTTTCTGTAACGCTTGTTTTTGAAAATCACAAAAAGCAAAACGTTCAAGATCTTCAAAGAAGTTCACTGTAGAGTTTTGCATACAAAAAATGTACACATAAAATGACGTCAGCACGAGCACTTGCTTTAGTTTTTTCTTTCGAAATATTTTTTGTGAGCAACTTGCTGGCGTCACTATACTTCTTCCCGCAATATGTTTTTTTTCAACCTTTTCCCATTGTCTAGATTCGGATATTGACCTGGAAACAACTCCGACTAACATCGAACGCCCGGGCGCCAGTCCGAGGTCATCCGCCGATCAAACGCCCACTTTCCGAAATTCTATCCCCGTAGAAAACGCCGCCCAAAGATGCATGGACATTGTTTTGACGCCGAATAATACGGCGGCCGTTCGGCTTATGAAAGCGGAAAATTTGGTCGTCGATCACGAAGGTTACATAATTTTTTACGTATTTTGAGCGCTGAGCGAAGTTTACTGTAGTTTTGATTTCGCTTTTTACAATTGACGCTATTTACCTACAGTAAGAAAGTTACCCGTGTTGTAAATAACTACTCAAATACTATTCAAATGGTGCTAATACTATTAGTGTCTTATACAACTCCTTGAACTGTTGATACACTAACACAGCTTCTATAACTACTACTACTCCTACTACTACTTTAGTACTATATTACTATTATTAATAGTATTACTATGATTATTACGAATATGACTACTATCACTACTACCAATTACAATAAATACTATCGCTACTACTGAACTTCATTCAATTTTAATGATCGATGGAGAGCGGTCAGAGTTTCAGCAAACGCAGCCTTACTAGAGATCAGGCAAATCCATTTCGATCATCTTGAAGTGGCTGAAAAGAATGGTCATCAAAGAGTCTGCATCAAAAGTTTTCATAATTATAAATACAAGTTTGGCTGCCTTCGTTGCACCGATCATTTCGAAATGAATGAAGTATAGTACTACTACTCTACAACTATTAGTATAACTTTACTGTCATTACAGATGCAACTACCATTACTAGCACTACTATTACTATGACATTAGTGTTCCTACTGCGACCAACTACCAGTACTATTTCTAGTAATCATTCTACTACTACTACTACTGTGCCACTTACTCGTACACTGTTTCTGGTGCTATCACTAGTACTACTACCAGTACAATAACTTCTACTGCCATTGTTTGTGCACTACTTGTACTTTTAGGGCTACTATGGCTGTTATTACTACTCCTGTCGCTACTACTGCTACTGCTACTATCAGTATTACTAATACTACTAACTATTACTGATGCTGGCAGTGCTATCACCATTGCTATTATTACTACTAGTAGTACTACTACTGCTAGTATTACTACAACCAGTACTACTACTACAAGCATTACTATCTTTGCCACTACTAATGTGGCCGCTGCTATCAATGCAACTACTACTACCAGCATTACTATTACTACAATTGTTATTCATATTTATATTGCTATTGACTAATACTGCTTCTATAGTCTTTTTTTTTATAAAATGCTTCTAAAATAAAGAATGAAAAAAATCATCTTAAAAATCGTTCACACAAAGCTTTTGCACTTAGATTTTTCGCTCAAAAAATTGCTAACGGTTGGTTGAGTAAGTTCCCAAATTTTCAGTTCGTTGTGACATATGGTTCAGTAGAAAATCGTAAAAATATGGAATAGTACTTGCTTTCCACTTTTATTATTTAGAAGCATTTCAGGAAAAACTGATTATAATATTACTATTACTACTGCTGTTAATACTGCTACAACTTGCCACTACTACTGCTACTACTAGTGCAGCTGCTGTTAGTACTACCTGAAAATGCAACTATTATTGCTACTACTCTACTCATACTACTTCTACTTTTTTGAAATTTGACGTGTTAAAAATTTAGAAAGGAGTGTAATTTTCGCCATTTTAGCATAAAAAATTTCGATAAGGAAAATTGCGGTTGGCCACTACTACTACTACTACTACTACTACTAGTATTAGCACTTCTAGTATCACGATTGGGTACTACTACTGCTATTAGAACTTCTACTAGCAGCACTACGACTATTACTACTGCTACTAATACTTGACAACTACTGTTACACTACTACTGGTGCAACACTAATTGTGCTGCTATTATTACTAGTACAGTCAAGTATTATTGCTACTACTGATACTACTACTGTTTTAAATTTGAAATCTTGAAAAATGTAGAAAAGAACGTACACCGAAAGTTATTTGTGCGATTTCATTATAAACTATTCCGATAAAGAAAATTCACTATCGGCTACTACTAATACCAATGGTAGCACTTCTACTACCGGCGCTTGCTATTAATACTACTACTAATACTGGCGCTTCTATACTCGATTTACTTTGAAGTGAAAGATGCAGTGAGAACCAGAAAAGTAAGTTCAATTTGATACATAATTTTAACGAGGTGAAAACATTTATACTGTAGAAAAACGAAAAAAATTTTCTCATCACAATTGGTACGCCAAAATCATAGAAAGTTCACGCTTCTTATCTACTTCTGATTTGGATATACAACTACGTTTGACACCTGATGCTATGGAAAGAAATTTCATCTGTTCTGAGAAATTTGCTTCATTCCTTACAGTAACAAGTTTTACCAACTTTTCTGCGTCAAACTTACTTAGGATCGTTGTATCAATCATTTTAAGACGTATAATACTAATGCGCATGCTGCAAGTACTACTACTACACTACTACTATGCTCGTACTACCACAGCATTCACTATTACTAGTAGTCCTATTACTACAGTTTGCTTTACTTGAAACGCTTGTGAATTTAAGTGTGAAAAGCAAGTACTATTTCATATTTTTGCCAACTTTTTCTAAGCCGCATGCCGCATAGGATTAAAAATTTATGAGCCTACTAAACTAATTATTCAAATTTTTTGAGCGAAACATTCTACGGTAAAAGTTTAGTGTAAAAGATTTTCATTTTTTGTCATTTTTGAGTTTACAGGGATTTACAAACTATAATACACTGCTCATGCTGCTAGGAGCACTACCAGAACTGTCAACTCCTGTTGCTACTATGAAAAAATTGACACGGTTATTTTTACCAAGACAATGAAATATGATCCACTTGTTTTCACTTTGAATTTCAATGAGATGAAAATCGTGACTAAAATTTGGCAACACGAAAAGCAAGATTTCTGTTACAGTATTTTTTCTTGTGTAATCGTCGTACTCAAAAATCAATCGATAATTTCATGAAATTCGCATTTTTACCTAATCCAGATAACTCGTTCAAAAAAGCTTTATCGGTCGGCGATATTTTCCTACACAACAAAAATGAAGGTTGCGCCCCCGTGCAACAAAGCCACGCGCCGCAAGACTGCGTCCGCAACGCCTGCTACCACGCCCTCTACCGCGCCATGGACGGCACTTGTAATAATCTGGACGAGCCGTTGCGTGGCGCTTCGGCCACGCCCATTTTGCGCTTGAAGCAGCCCAATTACGACGACGGCGTTTCCGCACCAACCGGTGAGGTTTCGAGTCTATGGGCAAGGAGTGACCTTGTTGCAGATGTACAGTAATCCGAGCAATTTTTCCTGTAACTCTCCTGCAGGTTAATTTCATGTTTTTACACTACAGTAAGCACCTTGAGCGATATTACTGTAGATTTACGCAGCAATGGTGAGCTTGCATTCTAGATTCCTTGACAGCCAATTTCAAAATTTTTCACAGCCTCTTTATTAATTAGGATTTCTGAGCTTGTGGTGTTGAAAAATTTACATAATTTGTGAAAATTTAACGTCGAAAAATTGATTCTACAGGAGCGAAGAGTCTACAGTAATCGTTTCTTGAATGCAGGTCTTGTCAAAACCTGGTAAGCGTAGTTCTCCAGCCAACAAAACTGTCAGGTCGTTGTACAGAAATGCAAAATGTGGCGTTGGATAGAAGTCAATAAGATCTACTTTTCTATTCCATCTATATACAGTAACTGCAAGCTAAATGAAAAATTAAGTAGAATGTGGCTAAGATTAGCATGATTGTCAAAAATTCTTTAACCCTTAACGTCCTGCTTGGGTCGAATCGACCCAATATTCCTTTTCCTTGTTATTTTTGAGTACTTTTGCCAATGGGAACTATATGCAAACTGTTGTTCATTTACTTTAAAGGATAACAGATCGGATGAAACAGGATTCGTCGACACATATACCTCGGAATCACTCTAAACTGATAAATCGTTAATAATTTCTGACGCTTTTCATTTATGCATTGTCTAAAATAACCTGAAATCAACCTGGCAAGTTAAAAAATGTTAGTTTTCCAAAAATTCTCAAAAATGCATTATGCTATAGTCTGTTTTTCTTGAAATGCTTCTATATAATGGAAGTGGAAAGCAAGTAGTATTTCAGATTTTTACGATTCTCTGATTAACAGTATATCATTTAGGACTGGAAATTTGTGAGCATACTGACTTGACCTCTAATATTCTTTCGAGTAAAAAATTTTACGGTATGTAAGAGCTCTATGTAAACGATTTTGATGACAGAACTGATTTGTGTCACTTTTCTATTTGGAAGCATTTTATAAAAAACAGACTATAGGTAAGTCGGTGCGATGAAAAGCATTCTGATGAAAAATGGATCAAATGACTACATTAGCCGAATTCCTTGGCAAAATCTTTCTCGGACGCGAAAAAAAACCGACGAAAACCCGAAAAAAACTTTAGCGCCGGACGAAAATTTTGACTTTCGGCGCACACTACAGCATAAGAAACACAACCTGCAGCTTTCCTTGAAGCGCAAAACTTTGCGAATCGAATAAAAAAATGATACTGTTTTTCATCGCGAATTGAATGAGATACACTGCACTTACTGATGCTACATATTTTTACTATAGTCTGTTTTTTATAAAATGCTTCCAAACAGAAAAGTGACACAAATCAGTATCGTTGTCAAAATCGTTTACATAGAGCGCTTATTGTAAAATTTTTCACTCGAAAAATTGTTAAGGCTTAGCTCAGTATGCTCACAAATTTCCATTCCTATATGATATATTGTTTATCAGAAAATCGTGAAAATCTGAAATACACGTTGCTTTCCACTTTCATTAATATTTAGAAGCATTTCAAGAAAAACAGACTATACGCTGTATATACAGGACGTAAAGGGACAAGGATTTTGCTATATGATTTTTTGTTTTGATTTGATGAAATTTTGACGAAATTTTCAGAGATTAGTCGAGTATGCTCACAAATTTTAAGTCCTATGTGACATGTAGTTCGGCAGAAAAGCGTAAAATATAAAAATTGTACTTGCTTTCTAGTGTTATTATTTACAAGAATTACAAGACAAACTAGGTATCTAATAGGACTAAAAATTTTAGGAGAAACTCGACCAACCTCAAACTTTTTACAATGAAAAAATCTACCGTAAAAGTATTGAGCAAACGATTATTTTGATAATCGTGCTCATTTTCCAATTTAGAGGCAAAAAATGGATTTTCTAAAATTACAAGAAAAGTTTCTCCAATATGAAGTAGGTTCGAAGTTTTACTTCCAGTTACAGTAATCCAAGTATTACAGTAAATTACAGTGAACAATAAGTTGCATTCACTTTCTTTTTATCCTTCAAACAAAACATTGTCGTTAATAGTCCAAATTATTTCCATTAGTTGCCATCGCCATCATTTTTTATATCATGTTTTCTTTTTATTTGCTCTATTTATTCCCGGATTTATGTTTCTGGCTTGTCTTAATCTCTGGAATTTTTCACTTTTGTCAAAATTTTGACGTCACACGAACGAAGGTCTCTCTAATTAAAATTTATTTATTATTACGAAACATCACATGTCAATATTGTAAAAAATGGAAATTTCATGCCCTAATTAGCCTTTCGAATGGTTGAATAATCGACAATGATATATTGAACACTTTTTTTGGGGCAAAATCTCGTTTTTGAAATTAAGAGCACGCGTTCAGCATTTAGAAAAAAGGTATCAAATTAGCCATGTGTCTTTCACATCCAAATTTCACGCCCTCCATCAAAAGTATCTTCATTTCATGAAATCGTGCTCATAAATCTACAACTGAACTTGGAATATCGAAAAGAGAAAGTACATTGAAAATTTTCATCATTTCTATTTTATTTTTTCCCCTTCATTAGAACTTTTTTCAAGCCAGTTTTCTATTCATTTGTTAACTTACTCATATGTTCTTTGTTCATTTTTTTTCTTTTTGTTTCAGTCAATACACGTTCATTTGTTCATTAGTTGATTCATATACATTCTGCAACAGTCATTTGTTATACTTTTTTATCAGTTGCCTCCATTTCACTACTCGATATTCAAAATTTTTATTCATTTTTCGATTTATCCATTCATTAGTTCAATAGTATATTTACGTTATTTGCTCATGTGTTTGCAGTTAGTTTTATGCTGTTCTCCATTTTATCCGTTCTTTACTCTTTTGTTCTTCACTCGCTCAGTTCTTCGTTTGATTATTAGTTCATTCGTTCATTTGTTCCTGGGCTCATAGCTCCCTACATTAATGCATTTGTCCATTTGTATTTTAGTTTTCTAGTTCATCAGTGCTGTGTTTCGAGCGTTTATCTATTAATTCGTTTATTGTTCATTTATTCACTGGTTTATTCGTTCCTTTTGAGTTTCCTAGTTTATTATTCGTTCATAACTTGGTTAATTTGTTTATTTATATTCCTTGGTTTGTCCATTCATTCATTTGTTCATTCGTTCATTGATTCACATAACTGTACGAGGTCGTTGGAGGGGGGGTCAAGCATACCTGTAATTGAGGGGCTTGGAGGACCACACCAACTAGGTCGAACCGGTATTAGTGCGCCTGGATGGACACCAATCTTATAACGTGTGTAATGGAAAAGGTACCTACAGTAGCTGGTTATAACGCGTAACTTTAGGCAACAATACGAACCAGATTTAGGCTTAGGTTTAGACTTAGGCTTAGACTTGGGCTTAGGCTTAGGCTATCATTCAGTAAGCACGTTATAGACTCCTCGCACATTTTACTCTATTACTGTGGGCAGCTTTTGCATTATGCACGCTATAAGATGGGTGGCACATAGACGCACTAATACTGGTTGAACCCTAGGCCCAAATGCAGGGATCTTTAACTCGAAAAATTTGGAAAAAGATTGATTTGTCGGCCCTTTTTGGGAAAATTTCCGATTCATCCAGGATTTTTGGGGAACTCCCAAAATTTTTGGAACCTTGGAATTCTACCGCACAAATTTGGGGTTCACCCCCCAAACAGGTCGGGCGTCTTACAGGTATGATGCGCAAAGATCAGAATGTTTGGCTATAATACTCCCAAAATGCAGAAACAAGTATCGAATGGCCACATAAACGTTCCTAAAAATTTGGAAAATTTTTGGAAAATAAGAAAAAAATTTTGGGTTCAGGATCTCGAACGGTGATTCTTACAGGAAAAACCGTTACAGTAACTCATAAATTTCTAAGCTGAACAAGGTGAACAGATCAACTTTTCGTTCGAAACTTGCAAAATGGCACTTTTGAAATTTACGTAATTTTGAGGCTTAACATGCGAATTTTAAGGTTCAATAAAAGGCGGCCACCCGAGCGCTCGCGAAGCATCGCGTTTCATGCTCAGCTCTAATCAATTGGTGACTAACAACAAATGGAATATGCTTTTAATGCAATTCGGCCAATTTATCGTCCACGACATGACCAAAACGTCGCTGCTGCCGCCCGACAGCTGCACATCAAGCGGCTGCCAAGACGTGCCCGGCAAATGTTTCCCCATAAAAGTAATTTTTTTCTGGAAATAATAACTGGAAGTATTTTTATAAGAAAATTCTATTGGGATTACTGTAACTTACAGTAAGCATATAGTGAACTTTTGTTGCAAAATTCTGTAGTAATACTGTTGTAACTTTCTACATTTTTTGCTTACAATAAACGATACAGACTACCATAGATATTTTGCTTCAACTACTATATTCAAAATCGTCATCAGGGGTACCGTAACTTTCTATATTTTGCAATTCAGAGAAAATATTGTAGTAAAATATTTCTTGAGAATTTTTTAGCAGGCTTTCTGTAACTTATTATCCAAAAAACTTCTATTCATATTAACAGGATTTTTGTAACGAAACTCAAATTTAAAAGCTGCCGGCAGGATTACTGTAAATTCATGTAGCCTGTTGCTGCAAATTTTTAAACATGAACTTTCCTTCAAAATATTACATAAGTTTGATTGATGAATGCACATAGAATTGAGTATTTTTACAAAATGATCTCTTCGTATCAGCAAGAATGTAGAAAGTTACCGTAAGATTTACTGTAGGCAGCAGTTGCAATATCCTGTATATGGAATTACCTATCAAACTATCTTCTTGTTTACTGTTAACAAGAAAAACTTTTGTTAGGGAGCTAGTACTCCAAAAAAGTTTCTGCACTCTGCCATGTACAGCAAATTTTACTGTAAGGTTGCATTTTGGCTGATAAAAAGATGGATTTTTCAAGGAAGACTCTATCCTGTACAAATTGTATAAATCACACTTGGCAGGTAAGATTTTGTAGAAAAGCTCGTTAAAAAATTTCAGCAGGGTTACTGTTAGTCATTTTACCATCAACAGTTACCTGGTGTGAGGAAACTGATAATCAAAACTTTTCAGCGGCAGGAGCGCGGTAAATCTTACTCCAACTTCCTGATTACAGTAATCATTGATGACGTCAAAAAAATTACCTCATCCTGTCAAAATCGACCACATTTTTTTTATTAAAATTTTTCGTATTTGATTCGATATGAGCAATTTTTTTGAATTGATAACATGTTCCAGGTCGAGAGTACAGATCCTCGTTTTGGATCGTGTTCCTCGCCTCCTTGTTGCCTCAGTTTCACCAGATCGGCACCCGTTTGCAATTCAACGCCCAGGAATCAATTGAACGAACAAACAGCTTTCATTGATGGTTCTCAAATTTACGGTAAATTTTGAAAATTTGACTCAAATTTTATTAAAAAAAGGAAAAGTATATAAAAAAGGAGCAATGCAGCTAGAATAAGAATTTATAAAAACGAAACTAAATACAGAAGAAAAAAATAGGAATGAAAAATATGTTCACAAGAGAATAAAGAAGCGAAAAAGGATACGAAAAAACAAAGCGTAGGAAAAGGAACGAACAAAAACAGAACAGAAAAGATAGAAAAAGTGGAAACAGTGCTGAACTGGTACAAAAAGTCATCCAATAGCAAAAAATAAGGAATAGAAAAAGCCAAGACACAAAAAATGTAAGAAGAGGAAAGAAGAAAAGAAAACTAAAAAATCGCAATCAATCAGAAAAGAAAAGAAAAATAAGAAATAATGAAAAAAAAGAAAAGAAAAGGAAATGACTATAAACATAATATTTAGAAGAGATGAAAAAACACTGAAAAGTAGACACTTATAAAAACGAGAAATAAAAAAGCTGAAAAATTTAAAAATTAGGAAAAATAACGACAATGGGCGAAAAGAGGAAACAAGTAAAAAAGAGAAGGAGATAGATTGAATACATAATGAAGAACAAAAATAGAAAAAAGACAAAAAGAAACAACAAAAGATAAGTGTGAACAATGAAAAAGAAAGATGAACAAGGTAAAGGACCAAGAATGCGACAATAAGGCAAGACAAAAGTGGAAAATAAGCATTTGATATCGGAAAATTGGAATTGATACAAAAAGCAATGGGAGGAAGGAAACAAAAATTAAGAAGAAATAAGGAAAGAAGATTAGGACAACATTTGGGTAAAAACGAACAAAAAATAAGAAATAACGAAAACACAGAAGGATGAGAAAAATGCGAAGGAGAAAATACAAAACGAGCAATACATTGGAAAAACTTGAAAAAAAGAAAAGTAACAGTGTAAAAAAGAACAAAATATAGAAAATTGGAAGAAGCCAAACAATTAGAAATAAAAAGAGAAATCAAAAAACGCAAAAATAAACACAAAAGTCAAAAATTGCGTAAAATAAAAAAAAATTAAAAATAGAAAAGCGAAAACAAACTCCCAAAAATAAAGAAATAGAAAGAAAAAGATGGAAAAATTTAAAAACAAGAAGAAAGCTAAAAATATGAAAAACTGAAGGGAAACACAAAAAATGAAGAAACGAAAAATCAACAAAAAACAAAAAGAAAGGTCAAAAATTGAAATAAAAAGAAAAAAGTAGAAAATGCAAAAAAATAATCAAGAAACTGGAAAAGCAAATTGAAAAACTCAAAAAAATGGGAATACAAAAAAAAAGTGAAAAAAGAGAAGTAAAAAATATAAAAATTCAAAAACAAAAAGAGTCTAAAAATAGAAATAAAACGAAAAAGGTAGAAGGTAGTAAAACAAAAAAGGAGAAAAGAAAACAAACAAAAGAGAAAAGACCATATTAAGAAAAATAAAACATTTTTTCCAGGGTTTTCCGTTCCGGACAGTAACCGACTACGCGACGGCGCCAAACTTAAATCCACAGCCTTCAATAGCAAAATGTACTTGCCTTTCAACCAACAAACTTGCTCGGGGCCCAGCAGCTGCCCGGCCAACTTCGACGCCGGCGACAATCGAATAACCATTTTTGTGGGTCTGGTGGCCTTCCATACCCTCTTTCTACGGGAGCATAATAGGCTTGTGGAAAAGTTGCAGCAAATCAATCCGCATTGGGGCAAGGATAGGATTTACGAGGTAATTTGCATATTATGGCTTTTTCCTGGAGGGGATGAACAAGTTGCAATAAGCCAGTTACTGTAACGCTTTTTATTTTTGTTTTTATTATTTTCCAAATTTTCACTTTTTTATTTTTTATTGGCATCAGAAAAAATAAACATAAAAAAATTACAAAAAAAAATAATATTAGAAAAAAATTTCTTTCCATTGATGTTTTTTATCTTCTCTTTTCTTCTTTCTTTTCCTCATTTTTTTGTTTTTTCGCTTCTTTGTTCTTTTTCCTTTATTTTTGCATTCGTTGTTTTCTTCTCTTCTCTTTTCTTTTGTTATTTTTGTTTCCTTTTTTATTTGCCTTTTCTTTAATTTTCATTTCTTGTCTCACCTTATTTTTTTCTTCCATTTTTTTGCTTTTGTTTTTTCTTCTGTGCTTTTCTCCCACTCAATAGTTCCCAATGATCCGACCCATATTCAGGAGAGTCGTAAAATAGTCGGCGCCGAATTGCAGTCGATCATCTACAAAGAATGGTTACCAAAAATCATGGGCGACCGTATGAATACGGCGATCGGGCCTTATCGGGGTTATAACAAATCCGTCGATCCATCTATAACGGATTATTTTACTTTCGGCGCCATGCGATTCGGCCACGGTAAAATCTTTTTAAAGTACCTTTTTGTCACATAAGCTCGGAACGAGCTACAAATCCTGCTTAAAAAAGTGCAAAAATCGCCAATCGCGTGACTATATATTCCAAATGTTCGTCATTTTTCGCGTCAGGCATGATCCAAGAATCTTACAGTCGATTGGACGTCAACAACAAGGCCATACCGGAAGGCAGTATGAAATTCGACGACGGCATCCTCAAACCTTCCAAATTATTGTTCGAAGGCGGTCTGGACCCGGTTCTACGGGGTTTTATGAATATGGCCGTCAAACGACCACAACGTTTGACCACGGCGTTGACGGAACGAATGTTCGGCACGACCGATTTAGCGGCCATAAACATACAAAGGGGTAAAGTTTTTTTTATAACTAGCGAAGTTTGGTCAGACCGTAATTTCGGGAGTAGTGAACTCAACGGCAGGAAAATTTCGGCTCTAGAACCTTGTGTTGTGTATCTTCTTGAACTGTACCCTAATGTATACATTCCATACCTATCATAGGTGGCGCGACAGCGTCAACCTATAATATACTTGACCCCCAAAATTCATGTCCCCCTACCCTAAAGCCAAAACGGTAAGAGCTAGAACCTTCGGGTTTTTTGCATAATATCCGGCATAGGGGCAAACTATGGGGTGCCTTTTGTCATTTCGCCTTTATCTGCAAGTGGTGCTCGGTGGGGCCCCAAAAACAGGTAAAAAACGCACTTTTTAAGGCCCCCCCAGTTCCACCATGCCCAGCAATGGGGGTGGCATGTCCAACCTCCATACTTCGGCCTGAGCATCTTGGGGGCGCAATCTCAAATGCGAATTTTTATTTTTTTTAAATATGGCCCCAATTCAATTATATGGTGGTCCAAATTCCCCAATTTTGTTATATAATACTTATGGGTTCAAAAAAATAATTTTTTGCAGCATGATGCACTACTAATTTTTTTGCAGTTTCAATTGAACCTGTAGCCTTATTGGGATTTTTGGGCTGCTAGGGTTTTCGACATTGGGAATTTGATGGACGCGGTCACTTTACACAAAAAATTATCCCGGGTGTAAACAAGCGTATTTCCGTGATTTTTCGGTGGAGGGAGTTTTCGACCGCGGGGATTCAATAGATGTGGTCACTTTACACAAAAAATTATCCAATGTGTAAACAAGCGTATTTTCGTGATTTTTTGCTGGAAGAGGTTTTCGACCACGAGGAATTCAATAAATGTGATCACTTTCCACAAAAAATTATCCCGTGAGTAAACAAGCGTATTTTCGAGATTTTTCAGTGGAAGGGGTTTTCGACCATGGGGAATTTGATGAATGCGATCATCTTACATATAAAATTATCCCGTGAGTAAACGAGCGTATTTTCGTGATTTTTTAGTGGAAGGGGTTTCCGACCACGGGGAATTTGATGAATGTGATCATCTTACATAAAAAACTATCCAGGGTGTAAACAAGTGTATTTTGTGATTTTCTATGGAAGGGGTTTTCGACTGCGGAAAATTCAATGGATACGTCACTTTACACAAAAAAATTTTTCTGGATTTAACCAAGCCTATTTTCGTGATTTTTTTGTGGGAGGGGTTTTCGACCATTGGGAATTTAATGAATGCGATCACTTTACGCAAAAAAAATTTTTTTGAGAGGGGTTTTCGATCATTGAGAATTTAATGAATGTGATCACTTTACACACTAATTCATATCGAGTGTAAACAAAGGTATTTCAGCGATCTTTTTGGGTTGAAGGATTTAAGACCATGAGGAATTCAATAGGTATGGTCACCTTTCAGTCTGTTTACAATGTTTTTTAAGTGCTATGCAGTTTATACATCTTTTACTTTTGCCGGAAGTGAGAATTCGTAGCTTGAAGATGGTTTTTTATTGTTTTCTTGACGTGAAGATGACCAAATTTAAAACTTCAATGTGCTTCTATGAAGATTTTCGTCCATGATTGAGGCCCACTAAAAAGAGGTGAACTAGTTTATTAGAAAATGCCCCGATGGGGCAGAAAAAAGGAGAATATACTTGCTTCGACAGTTGCCATGCTAGAAAAAGAAGTGGACTAGATTTTTGAGAACTTGGGTCAAAGTTGGAAAAAATTCGCTTTCTTTATATTGGATTTTCATTCTTTCTCAAAAAAATTTTCTATGTCTGTGAAAAAGTATATTCTGCAGCTGAGTGCATCAACGCACCTTCCAACCAAGCATGTGCATCTCTGAAATTTTTAGGAGGGTACAGGCGTGGACCTTAGGGTTTTGGCATTTTGTGAGACAAAAAATTTATAATAAGTTGACCAAAAATTTTTTTGCATAACAAATTTTCCAGTTTCAAAACCCTTGTGAAAGTTTATACCCCCATGTCCCCTCTTACACATGTTTGCTTCCAACTGTGTTAAACATTTTTACTGAATTTGGTGTCAACAAAAGGAATCAACTGAGGGAAAGTGGCACATAAAATCCCATTCAGCTTTTTTAGAAAAAAGATATACAGCACAAAGTCTTCTAAGAACTAAATTGATTGTGCAAAATACGTTTCATTCACTCATTTTATATAACATATCGTATAGAATTCACTCCGTAAGTTCTACTGATTCCAAGCTACAAACAAATTTATTGTCTTCTATTTAACTATTGAACAAAATAGCATCATTCACAGTTTCTGGATTTAAACTGAAATTTGCAGAAAGAGCGCTTTTTGCGGGATTGCAAATGGGAAGCAATTTCACCCATCTTTGTCGCTCCGATCTTGCTTTCAAAAAAGTCATACTGTTGCCGTGGGAGTGCGAGTAGAGTCGGGGAGGACCGGGTACGGGATTTCGCGCACACTCCTAATATAGGCAGGCCTAAATCAGGTGCATTTTTGCATGCTTTACCCTGTTCTCCCATTTGCAGATCGGTGCCCAATCAGTGTAACCAAATCCCAGTTGCACTAAAGGGGTCTGAGCTCGAGCACAAGGTAATCTCGAACAAAAAGGTCACTCGGTTTGATCTCAAGTTCGGTATAATTTGAATGTCATCCGGATCATAACGAGCTCAATGTCGAGATTATCCCCAGCTCTTGCTGTCGGGTTGCACTAAAATTTTCGCATAATTTTCTTATCTCTAAAGCAAATAAATATAAAAATTTCTGCTATTCCCAAACCCGAACTTAAACCTCAGTATTAGTTAATCCTGATGTGAGTACGGTTTCTGCATTGGAAGAAAATAATTTGGACATTGTGGATAGCTTAAACTCAGGATCATCAATTTAATCCCGATGTTGAGATTATTCTCATGTTGGGTTAGTGCAATGAACCTCAGGTTCCTTTATAGTTCTGAAAATGACTATAATATGCCTTCCTCACTATTTTTCAGCTAGTGTGAAAGGCAGGAGTTTTGAATTGGTCGGGAGTTAGAATGCTATCGGTTTACCATTTCTTTACACTTGAAGTCAGGTGCATATAATTTTCATATAGAAAAATTTTACTGTAGTTGATGCCAGTTGAAGGACAAAATGCACGATGCTGCAGAATATACTTTTTCACAGACATAGGAATTTTTTTTGAGAAAGAATGAAAATCCAATATAAAGAAAGCGAATTTTTTCCAGCTTTGACCCAAGTTCTCAAAAATCTAGTCCACTTCTTTTTCTAGCATGGCAACTGTCGAAGCAAGTATATTCTCCTTTTTTTCTGCCCCATCAGGGCAATTTCTAATAAACTAGTATTATTATTTTTGATTATGTTGTATGCGTAGGAAGTCTAGCGTGCCCAAAATTATAAGTCAGCTTATTAGTAGAAATTTAAGACCTATTTAATGAAATCGATTCCTCAGAAATCTGTCAACTTCTGCAAAGAAATTTTAAAATTAGTTGACAGGAATTTAGGTTTCCTTCCATTCAATTCCCTCAGAAAATAATGTATG